>CM065135.1:30650710-30950710 GCA_033026305.1 Cirrhinus molitorella | reverse complement strand
TACTAATGATATAAAATTATTAGCAATATTTTATTATTATTATTAATATTGTGTTATATTATATTATATTATATTATATTATTAGTTTAGATTAGATTATCTGTATTATAGCATATTAATATCATCATTATTATATGAACTGTTTATATACTAATAATATATAATTAATTGTAAATGTACATTAATTTTGCATTATATTGCTTCTTGTCATTATTTTTCATAATATTTACTGTTTATACCATAATATACCATTGTTTATAATATATTAATATTATTTATATATTATATTATGCAGTGTATTATATTGTATATTCATAATAACATCAACAACAAAATGTAATTATTATAAAATGCTTATGAAAAACAAATCCTGAGTTCTTTAAACAATATTACTGTATATACCAATGATATATCAATATATTTATTATATTATATTATATTATAAAAAAAATCAGAAAAAAACCTTTACACAATATTTACTGTATACCAGTGATGTAAAATTATATTATATTATATTATATTATATTATATTATATTATATTATATTATAGCAAATGATTATTATCATTATTACATAAACCGTTTATTATTTGTGTAAATGTCTGTGTGTGCTGTTGACTTTATGGCTGTATTTCCGCCATGAGCTTGCGATTTAGCAGGTATAATACAGCACGACTCCTTCTCTGTGGCTCTGACACGAGTTTCACTTTGTACAAGCAACACTGTGACCTTTTCCTCTGACAAGCTCTCTTTGTCCAGCCAGTCAGGTCACCCGTTTGCTTTAAACAGCCAATCACACGTCTACAGGCCCTCTGACACCGCACGCATCTGCTGGGCAATCGCCAGCCATTGAGATGTCATGTCTGTTCAGAGATAAAACCAAAGCGCTGTGGGATTATCAAACATGGTGGGTTGTTTTTAAAAAGCGTCAGCTTTCAAAAAAGTGCTTCCTGTTTCGAAGCATTGTGGGCAATTTCAGTAAGTTTTGGGAATAGAGCCTCTTGTCCGAAGCGACCCTTTCAATGCGGAATAACACAATTTAGGTTTTATTATTAGCTAAAAATGTGTATTTTTTTACTAAATTGATGTCTGTTATCTGCTGTTGCGACTCTGGAGTTTATGCAAACATTGTGCGCTTATTTCTGTCGCCCTCTCGCTTCTGCCACTTTCCCTTCCGTCTAACGCTAAACAAAAAGAGACACTAAATTGCTTTTAGCTAAGAGAGACCGGTCTTTATGAAAGTGTTCAGTAAATTGCATTCTGAGCGTTATGAGAGTGTATGCCACTCTGTGTTATTGTGAAAGACAAGAGGGGCAATTCACTGTGAATGTGGCCTTCTAGAAAGCCTTCAAATAGGTTTACAAGGCCGCTGTAAGACAGGCAGTCGCACGCAAGGACTTCATTCCAGAGGAAAAGAAAAAGATTATGAAGAGGGCTTCACCTGACATAATTTGTAGGTATTATTTTTCAAATTGACCTCATGATTAGACTCATAATCAGTATGTACAAGAAAAAAACAACAGCGAGGAATGGGTGAAAGACTGTACAATGTGCTGGATTCATTTCAGTATGAATGCAACTAAATGAATCTGTCCATGTAATGATTCTCTAGTGTTTAATATGCATTTTATATAAATATATGCTTACAAAAGTGGTTAATAATACAAAATATGTGGATAACATAATGTACAAAGTAAAAGAAAAACTAATTTGAAAATAATATACATGTATAAACAACTTACTATTAATTTATGTCATATCATTTTTGTATATTAAGATATAATATATAACTTTTAATAAAATAATGTAACATATTATATATATATTTATATACACATATATACACACACACAATTTTTATATATAATAAAATGTAAAAAATACAAAAAACGTGTAAACGTGTGTATAAACACATACATATGGTATATCATATTTTTATTTATATTAAATATTTATGTAATTTTTAGTGGTGTCAATCGCTAAAATGTTTTTTTTTACTAATTAATCACACATTTTTCCTGAAATTAATTGTGATTAATCAAAAAAAAAAAAAAAAAAAAAATTGCCTGCGTTAACACGCTAATTTTGACACCACACCATTTGTTCAATATTTATTTTTCAAACAATTTTTTTTTAAGTGTGTGTGTGTGTGTGTGTGTGTGTGTGTGTATGTATGTATATATATATATATTAGGGCTGTCAAATGATTAATCACGATTAATCGCATCCAAAATAAAAGTTTATGTTTACATACTATATGTGTGTTTACTCTGTATATTTATTATGTACATATAAAAACACACACATACATGTATATATTTAAAAAATAAATGTACATTTATACATATTTACACCTGTATACAATTTAGATTATAAATAAATATACATGTTTTAGATATAAATATAATATATTTTTCCTTAATATATACATGTGTGTGTATTCATATATACATAATAAATATACACAGTACACAGACATATAGTGTGTAAAAATAAACTTTTATTTTGGATGCGATTAATCGTGATTAATCGTTTGACAGCCCTAATATATATACACTAAAGTTTGGGGTCAGTAAGGCTTGCAATTTTTTTTAATGAAGTCAAGGCTGCATTTATTTTATCAAAAATACAGGAAAATAAACTGTAATATTACAAAATGTTATTACAATAGAAAATAATGGTTTTATTTTCATATATTTTATTTCATATGATGCAATGCTGATTTTTCATCAGCTGTTACTCAGTTTCCCAGGCTTAAGTGTCATATGATCTCACATGATCTCATTCTGATATTCTGAATTATTAGTAGAATTATCAGTTTTGGAAACAGTTGTGCCACCAATGTTTTTTTTTTTTTTTTGAACCTGTATTTTTTTCTTTCAAGAACAACATTTATTCAAACTATAAATCTTTTCTAGCAATGTAAATCTATTATGTCACTTTTTATTAATGTAACAATTTATTCTTTCAAAAAAAGAATGAATAAACATTTACTGACCCCAAACTTTTGAACCGTAGTGTATATATATATATATATATATATATATATACACATACATACACACACACACACACATAAATTATAAAAAATACAAATGTGAAAAAATATATAATAAAATAATAATATATGTAATTATATAATAAAACATAAAAAATATTTAATTGTCAAATATTGTTAATTTTTTCAAAATTGTGTGCATATATGTATATACATAAATTACAAAAATATATAAATGTGAATATATATATATATATATTCACATTTATATATTTTATAATTTGCAATATATAATAGAATATTAATAAAAATAATATTAATAAATGTCATATTATTTATGTATATTACAATATAAAAATATAAAATTATAATTTAATAAATAATAATAATTATATATATATATATATATATATATATATTATCTAAAAATAGATAATAATATAAGTTATATAAAAAACAGAAAAATATTTAATTGTCAAATATTTGACATTTTCTTTTCAATATTGTGTGTATATTAAAAAAAAATAGTAATGTGAATGTATATTGCATATATTAATATACAATATAAACAAATGTAAATTATAATTTAATAAATAATATTATATATAAAAATCTGTAACAATGTAAGTATATATGTAATTGTATAATAAAATAGTTTTAACTTGCATTTTTTATAGTAGAAATCTGGTTTATGCTCCTCTGATTCATTATATTAAGGTTGGCTAGCTTTTCAGATGAAGTATTGAGCATAACCAATGTAAACACCAGCCTCTTGTTTAGTAACGGTGCGGCGCTTGCTGATGTATGACAGTAGAGCATCTATAGATCTCCTAAACCGACGTCCATATTAACAAAGAATGTCAGTGTGTTTCCAGCACACACACACACACACACACACACACACACACACACAGCTCTCAGGACAAACGTACAGTCAAATGACAGAACTTTGAGGGCAATGAAAGCGATGGAGACTCACATCAGAACCGGATCCATTTTACTGATTGAGAGGGAAGTACGCGCAGACCTTGAAGGGAATTAGTGCACCGTGCGAGACGTAACCTTGCGCTTAACGATGCACGTCTGAATGAGTCAGTACAGCAGCACTTTCTGCGTAGTTTGTGATGTTACTCTATACTGTAGTATAACAGGGAATGAAAACAGGCTTTTCTTGCTCTTTGAAATAAGAGTTTGATGTAGTATGTCGACAGTCACAACACAAATCTCCCTCCCAAATGACCGCCCACGTTTACATTAGCAATGCCTGCTCACTATTCAGCAACTTGGAGGCGTTGCTCCTCATTTTACATTGAAAAGTTCGAGCTTATTTACATATAGAGGCTTAAAATACAGTAATGAAACAGCCTGTTTAATTCTAAGGGTGAAATATGCGAAAATGAAATAACTTAACTTATTTTTGGTGCAAACAACCTTGTAAAATAAAATGTACAGTATTCTCTGAAAGAGAATATATATATGGCAGTGTTTTAAAGCTGCTCCATCTAATTTTGACCAGTCATATGACACACTGTATGTATAACCAAAGTCAATGAGAATATTAATGAGGTTACCAAGGAGATAGCATTTACTTTAATTAGAAGAACCAAGACTATGGCCTTTTTTACTGCGGCATGGAGGAGAGTCACAAAAGGAATTGATTGGTTTTGGCATTTAGTCTCTGATCAAGTGTCATCTATTGCTTCAGGAGGCAAGAAGATAATCTAAAGTGACATTTCTCTTCTGCCGGCTTTTTCTACACTGATGAAGGCAATTACCTCAACCCTAAATGATCATTTGCAGAACTTTCAGCCTCTTGATGTTTTTGCTTGTGTGTGTGTGTGTGTGTGTCTGTGTGTGTGTGTGTGTGTGTGTGTCAGATTTGTTCATTTCATAAATAGGGCATTAGACTTGCTCACAAGGAAGATTTCCAAATGTCTCTACAAAGGTTTTTAAAATCTGATTCTGATATTGAGTATTTACTGTTATATCTATCTATCTATCTATCTATCTATCTATCTATCTATCTATCTATCTATCTATCTATCTATCTATCTATCTATCGTTCTATCTATCGTTTTATTGTTCATTGTTCTATCATTCTGTCATTCTGTCTATCATTGTAAGTATCATTCTATCATTCTAGCTATCATTCTATTGTTCTATCGTTCATTGTTCTATCTATCATTCTATTATTCTGTCGTTCTGTCTATCATTGTAGCTACTGTCTATCATTCTATCGTTCAGTCATTCAAGCTATCATTCTATCGTTCTGTTGTTCTATCTACCATTCTATCAGTCTAGTTATTATCAATTAAGTCATTCTATCTATCATTCTGTCGTTCTGACGTTCTGTCTGCCGTTCTATCATTCTATCTATTATTCTATCATTCTATTGTTCTATATATTGTTCTATCTACCTATCGTTCTATCATTCTATCTATCGTTCAGTCATTTTAGCTATCATTCTATCGTTCTATCTCTTTTTATATTTGTCATTATGCTCCAGGTATTGTTGTAAATAATTAATTGGTTTATGTTGTTATAAAGAAACACGTTTGTCTCTGTAATCTTTAATAAAAATAAAATAACATCAAGCCCGTCATCAAGCCCGTCCTCTCCAGTCACATGGTTCAATTCTGAAATTATCGCCTACTTCTCAGGATCCTGTCAGATTTAATCAAATCCTGTCCTACTGTACATTTACTCTAAAATAAGTCACAATGCACAAGTAAAAGATGCGAATGTCATTTCGTATTGATTTCAGTGTCTTTCTGATGAAAATACGCTGTTGATTGGCTAAATTACTGTTACAAGATATTTCCATGGGCATAAACTCTAACCCTTCAGAATTCAAAAAGCTCTGAAAAGGTTTATGGCACAGTTATGTTCATTGCAGATAATCCAGGAGCATTTTTATACCAGCCTGGAAGCAGGAAACAGCGAAATCGGTGCGGCGCACATAAATTCCCGCTCAGAAAACAGGCCGTTCAATAACACAACACTCATTACTCAAGAGCCGCCGCCGTTAGTCCACGCCACAAAACAAACTTGCGTCCTATTTCCCCGAAAGGTCCCACAAGAGGGTCTGCGGTATCGCCGTGATTTTGTGTCTGTTGCATTTTCCAGTAGTACGTAATAAATATGTCACGAAAATGAAGGTCACCTAACCTCGGTGCATCAAGACGTATTTGGCAGGACGGCATAATGCCTTCCAAGTTTGTGGAACAAATGAAATTCTGCTGCTCTGTTGCACTTTGCATCCAAACAACCATTACAACTGGCTTTATATACTGTCTGAGCAGCAGACCATCAAATGGTGTTTTTATTCTTGTGCTGAATCCTCCACACTGTTGAGAAGAGAAACCCATCGCTCGTATGCAAAGGCGTGGAGCCAATCTATCTTTATGATAGTTTCGTACAGGATTAAAATTGATCACGACATGTGAGACTGTAGTATTAGATCTGCGTGAGGCATCATTGGTGGTCTTTTGGAGGTAATTGGCCTGGAAGTTTCTTGGAAGCACAGTACGAATTACAAGATTAAGTAGTCCAGAATGTGTTTGCGTTCTGTGGCACGGCTGCGTTTCATATTTTATGTTGCTTTTTGTTTGTTGATAAAATGTGAAGACAATATCCGCTGATTTTCTTCTCCAGCAACAGTCGTTTTTCATCCATCAAGGCATTCTTCTCTCCCCATCTTTCGGCACTTGCTATAACTGATTTAGCATTTATGGTGGTAAAAAATTAATCTAAATGTCGGCCAACGGGGAACGCAGAAGCTCTGGGCTGATTTATTTCCGACTTAATTCAGAATGGCTTGACATGATGAACGCTACAGAAAGTGGGCAGTTGTGTTTTGGAAGCATTAAAGCGCCTGTTGTGAGTTGTTTGATTGAAAATCATAAATCAGTGGACTCAAACCTTGGACCGGAGAGCTGAGACTGTAAACACTGGAAAGCCTGCGCCGTGTGCGTTATTAGCTGATACACTGACTTACTAGTGCTGAAAGTGAATGAAAATGGCGTGCTTTTGAATCTGATTTATGAGTATTTGAATACATTTTAGGGTGCTTTTTGTTTTTTCGACTGTGCAACAGAGTATGAACCATTAGGCCTAGTTTACCGTAGAAGAGGAATTTACACTAAATATATATAGTATACTCTTTACGTACAGTGCATATTTTTCAGCTTTTTTTGGCTTTAATCATGATTTTTGTATTGTCCCTATATAAATAAACGGATAAATAAACATAAAATCTGCTATAGTGACCCTTGTGGCAACAATGAGAATATGTTTTCAACTTACGCTATCTATGCTGGATGCTGCATTGCATTTTTATTTGGCAGATGATGCAGTTTTATTTTGTACATGCTGTAAAGCTACTTAAGGCAGCTTTTTTCTTCTCTGAAATAGGAGTAAAATAAAATTGTATATATATATATATATATATATATATATATATATTTTTTTTTTTTTTTCAGTGTTATTTTAGTATCATTGACATGTTGTTTTAATGTTTTATTAACAAGTTTTCATTTAGAGTTTATATTTTCTGTTTTAATATTTTTTTTTGTTTTTGTCATTTTTATTATTCTTTTATGTTTCAATTCTTTTATTTTATTAGTTTTTTAATTTAGTTTATTTTAGTTTTATTTTGTTTTAGTTCTGGGCAATGATTAATCGCGATTAATCGTATCCAAAATAATAGTTTTTATTTATATAATATGTGTGTGTACTGTGTATATTTATTATGTCTATATAAAGACACACAGGTACAGTATATATTTTGAAAATATTTAAATGTGTATATTTATATTCATATAAATTAAATTATATATAAATATATTTAATATATAAGCATAACATATTTTTTGTATTTATATATTTGTGCTATCAAATGATTAATTGCATTCAGAATAAAAGTTTTTGTTTGCGTAATATATACTGTGTACTGTGTGTTTATTATGTTCATATAAATACACACACATGCATGTATGTATTTAGGAAGAATATGTTCTGTTTATATATTAATAAATACTGTAAGTGTGTGTATTTATATATACATAATAACTATACACAGTATACACACATATATTTAACTAAAACTTTTATTTTGGATGTGATTAATCATGATTAATCGTTGCCCATCACTTTTTTGGTTTAAAGTAACACATTTTTTTATGTGTTAGCTTGAATATATCAGAAATTGATTTCTATTTTTTTTTTTTTTGTATATATTTAAATGAATTATGTTTCTGGTCACTGGTTTCTTAATTTATATCATCTTGTGTTTCTAGCCTTCTAGCCGTGTCTATAACTCTGTAACTATTTAAATAATGTTTAAATAGTTTTTCTAATGTAAAATATCCCACACTGAAAAAAAAGAACATGTAGAAGCAATTTCCACTCAGAAAATGCTAGTACATTTCACAAATAATTACAAAGAATTGGTAACACATTGAAATGAATGTGAAATATTAAAGTAGAAAAAATGAAACCATATTTTTTTGTAAATAATAATATCCTTTTTATATATATTATGTATTATGTGTTTATTTTAGATGTGATTAATCATTGCCCAGTACTAATTTATGTTTCAAGTAACAATTTTTAATAGCTTTAGTTTATGATAATAACCCTGCATATATCATAAATTGATGGCTATTTATTTTATTTGGTATATATTTAAATGAATTATGTTTCTGGTCACTGGCTTCTTAATTTCTATCATCTTGTGTTTCTAGCCATTGGCATAAATGGCTAAATTTAAATTTTTTAAATGTAAAATATCCCACAAAAAAAATGCACAAATAATTACAAAGAATTGGTAGAAAGTAGAAAGACTAAAATTATATATTTTTTTGTAAATAATAATCTGCTTTATTTATTTTACAGTGTATGCAGTATTTACATCAGTGTATTTCCATATTTAAAGATGTGGCATTGGTCGCTTCCACTATGTTGAGTTGCTAGAAATAATTTTATTCAGAAGTAAATAAATACAAAGAAATGCTCGCCGCGTAGTTGTAAATCACTCGATTCAAAATAAACACAAACGCTTTGAAGCAGTAGTCATAATTTATTATAAATCATTGTTTTGTGCAGGCATGTGTGGGAGCGAGTGTATATTTTGGGCGCCGCTTCTGAGCTCAGATGTAGGTGAGGATACGGCGGCCTTGTGTTTCTCTCTCTTTGTTTGAGCTCTTGGCGGGGAAAGAAGATCTCTGGCCGGCCGTCTGTGTCTGTGGTAAAAAGGCAGCAATGAAAGTCATTCACAGGGGCGTCTCACGAGACCCCGGGCCAAAGCTAATCACAACTTCGACCCACTTCTGGATTCCAATGACTGAATCAATTGAGCTGAGGTCTCTCGACGGAGCACAACAAAGTCGGTGTGACTGCAACTTTAGCCTGCTGCGGCCCAGCGCCACAACACCGCGGTTGCCTGGCCCATCTGTGATTGGCACAGAGGTGTGCTCTTGATACTATATACAGTCAATAACAAAGAGCCCCACACAGCTATTGAGTTCAGTTACAGACCGTCTCTCCTGGGCCTTTTGTTTGGATGGGAAAAGCAGTGTTGAAAACAGAAATGCATGTTGGGATATATTGCTACAGATTACAATGGGCCTTTTTCACACTTCCGTGTTTGAAGAGCAGAAGTTTCTAATAGCAGCATAAAAACCTTCCGCTGCAGTCTTTTTAAGTGGTTGTGCCCATAGCACGAGACTGTTGTCATTTATTTTTAAGCAAAACAAAACAAACACTCTCCTTTGACCCATGAACGTTTCTCTCAGTTAATGTACGCAATCTCAAAGTCTGAAGCGTCTGTCGTAGCAAATCAACACAAGCTGTCTTGAATAATTAGGCAAAGCATCTTCTCATAGGATAAGAACACGCAGCCTCATGAATAATAATGAGACACCAACGCGTCAACGATGTACTATAGTCTATTGCCACGTCACAAACTGTGACATCAACACAATGTAGATTTGGAAGATGAAAATAGCCCAAAAAAGCTCAAAATTAACCTGTTTTCCCCAATAATTAAAATTAACAGATGCTAACATTATTATCTATGATGTGCAACACAAACACCTTTGCCTAGAAAACAGAAAAATATACAGGTGCAGCTCAAAAATTAGAATATTGTGAAAAAAAAAAAAAATTTTATTGTAACTTATTTCAAAAACTGAAACTTTCATATATTCTAGATTCATTACCTGTAAAGTAAAATATTTCAAACGTTTTTTTGGTTTAGTTTTGATGATTAGAGCTTACAGCTCAGTCAAAAATCCAGTATCTCAAAATATTATAATATTTCCTAAGATCAATCAAAACACGGATTTGCAAAACAGAAAAGTTCAAGTTCTTTAAAGTATGTTCATTTATGCATCAATACTTGGTCGGCAGCACATATTACAGCAAATAACTTGTTCCTAGCACAAACCACAGCATCAGTGAAGTGTGGCATGGAAGTGATCAGCCTATGGCACTGCTGAGGCACTATTAAGCCTTCAGATCTTCTGTATATTGTTGGATCGACTGTTTCTCATCTTTCTCTTGAAAATAACTCATAGATTCTCAATGGGGTTCAGGTTAAGCATGTTGGCTGGCCAATAAAGCACAGTAATATCATGGTCAGCAAACCACTTGCAAGTGGTTGTTGCACAGTGGGCAGGTGGTAAAGTCCTGCTGGAAAAGGAAATCAGCATCTCCATAAAGCTTGTCAGCAGATGGGACCTCCATCTAAAGTGCTCCAAAATCTCCTGGTAGATGGCTGCATTGACTTTCCACCTGATAAAACGCAATGAACCAACACCAGCAGACCGTCATGGCACTCCAAATCATTACTGACTTCAGAAACTTCACACTGGACTTCAAGCAGGATCATGATTTCAACATAAAATGCAAAATTACTTTCATCTTAAAAGAGGACTTTGGAGCACTGAGCAACAGTCCAGTTCTTTTCTCTTTAGCCCAGGTAAGATGCTTTTGACGTTGTTTCTGTTTCAGAAGTGGCTTGGTCGTCCTTTTCCTGAAGACGTCTGAGTGTCTCTAGATGCGCTGACTCCGGCTTCATTCTACTGTGAAGTTCTCCCAAGTGTTTGAATCGGCTTTACTTGACCATATTTTCAAGCTTGTGGTCATCCTTGTTGCTTGTGCACCTTTGCCTACCCAATTTCTTCCTTCCAGTCAACTTTCCATTTAATATGCTTTGATACATCACTCTGTAAACAGCCACCCCATTCAGTAATGACCTTCTGTGACTTCCTCTCTTTGTGGAGGGTGTCAATGATTGTCTCCTGGACCATTGCCAAGTCAGCAGTCTTCCCCATTAGTGTGGTTACACCAGTTAATTGTATAAAAATAACACCAAGAATGTGTGCTGAGATGAGTCACGCAGTAGGTGTTTATGTTACTGACGTTTTTGCATTTCTGTCAGGTTGCAGGCTCTAAGGAAGGAAAAGTCACGTGATGCAGCTCGCTCGCGCCGGGGGAAGGAAAACTTCGAGTTTTACGAGCTGGCAAAGATGCTTCCACTCCCCGGCGCCATCACCAGCCAGCTGGACAAGGCCTCCATCATCCGCCTCACCATCAGCTACCTTAAGATGAGGGACTTCGCCAACCAGGGAGACCCGCCGTGGAACCTGCGCATCGAAGGACCGCCGCCCAACACCTCAGTCAAAGGTAACAGGCAATTTTCGGTGTAGAATTTTGCTCTTTTGTTGTTTAATGGTGGAATACTCCAGTTTCTTTCCAAGTTGTTTTCAATTTAAGTGTAGTATGTGTGGTTTGCAGAATATTAAACACTGCAGACAATCACGTTCAAGTACTTCAGTGTGTATTAATGAATGGGAATTCGTCTTTACAATACAACACTACAATGGAAGTAAGCAAGCAGGCAGGATATAATTTATACAACTATTACACTGTAAGGAATGGTTAACAGTAACATTTCAATGAATCATTAGTCATGTCTGTGCAAATTTATCTAGTTTTTCAACTTCTGTCATAACCCACTAAATAAGTAAACCTTGCTAAATAATAACCAGTTTTATTTTAGTATGAATAAGCTATTTGTATTCATTTTTATTTCATGTTCCATGAAGATATTTTGTAAATTTCCTACCGTAACTATATAAAAACTTAATTTTTGATTAGTAATATGCATTGCTAAGAACTTAATTTGAACAAAATTTTCTAAATATTTCGATTTTTTTTAGAATATTGTCCTATCCTAAGAAACAGTACATCAATGGAAAGCTTATTTATTCAGTGAGTTTGAAAAAAAATGACCCTCCTAATTGGTTTTGTGCTCTAGGGCCACATACAACCAAACCGTTTTGGTTCCCATTTGATTACCAACAACTTTTAAAATATCTTCTTTTACTGTTTCACATATGAAAGAATGTCATTACGTTTTGGAATGACATTATATAAATGATAACAGAAATGTCTTTTTTGAATAGACTATTCCTTTTACAAGAGTAACTGTAAGTATAAACTGGTTTATACACACTGAAGTACTAGCCAAGATGATTGTCAGTGGTGATCAACAGCATGTGGCACACAAAAACAACAGATCATCTCTTAGTGCTTTTGGTTACCAGCAAGGACAGCAAGCAGACAATGATCCTGTGGATGTACATTAAAAAAGTCGAGTGAGATGTGCACAGCGGTTATAACTCGCTCCCTCCTGACTGGAGTTTGCTGCACTACAGGCTCGAGAAGAAAAATAGCTGTCGGTTATAAATAAACAAGACCGTGTCATGCCCTACAGAAGCCTAATTAGTTACGAATGTCAGTACACTGAAGCAGCCTATAGATTTAACAGTAACTATGGATTCTTAGTTGGACTGTAACGATTAGGTGAGTAATGGGCCTGGTTAATCAACTAATGCTAATTGGTTGGTGATAAAGGATGCAGTCGGGATCAATGAAAATAAAAAAAGATGCGCTCGATACTTGCTCTTCTCGTTAGATTTGACGGCTGGGGCTAAATGTAATATTTAAAAGAGATGATGCTCTCAGGATCATTTGCTATGGGTTGCTTCTAAGCATGTTTCTGATGCCTGGGTTTCAACCAGATGTATTTTTAATATTGAAAAAAATATTTTTTTAAATATTAACTTACATTTTCTTTGTTTTATTTTATTCATTACAGCTACTTTGCACTTAAGTGTGAATTATTTACTGTACATTTGGCACGGCTGTAATAGCGCGAATGCTGTTGGAGGCAACAGTAAATTGTTGCAGTTTTCAGCGGCTTTGTTCTGTGTATTCCGGCCGGCACACAACAGATGGTATCATTGTTGTCTCGCTTTGAAGAGCCGCATGCATTTTAATGAGAAAATGTATATAGTGAATAATTTGGCGTAGAGCCGGTCCGCAAGACTGTTGCCTTTTGCACGTCCGACATCGACGTGCTCGACATGCGGTGCAGGAAATGATGTAAGCGAAGGAAATGAATAAAGTGCATGGCATCCCCATGTATTAATGAACGCTCAGCAAGGTGAATCCGAACGCACTAGGACAATGAGAGGCTCTTTGTGTCCTTCCATCTCATTGACAGCAGCCGTTTGAATTGAATCAGTAGCGCTGCCCATTTTATTTGCACTACATTTCGAACAGAACCTGTTATCGATTCCCGTTTTGCCGCTCTGCACCGCTAGAGCTAATGGATACTCAGCCCCGCTCCCGATTCCTCCGAGCTCATGAATCTCTGTTTATTTTCCGATCGGAGCGAGGAGATGGGGCTGACCTACAGCGGCAGAGAGCTCTCTCTCTCTCTTTCTCTCCTCAGCCTCCGCTGACTCCTGTCGGATTGTTGTTTAGAATAAAAGAGGTGCATGTGTTTTGATTGGCGTACAGCTGACCGGGAGGCGCGTAATGCAGAGCATGCTAATACGAGCATATGGTGACTTATTGCATCAGGCCTGGAGCTCAGAGGGCAGCGCCCATTTCTCCTTCCGATTGTCTGTGGGCGCGAGTCAAGGTGAGCCGTAGGAAAACGATATTGTTTCCTGTGCCTGGAAGTAGCTGGTTCATTTGTCAGTGCAGCAGACTTCCAGGCAATTTCCCAGTGAGTTCACATAGAGATCTGAAGCAGCCGCCGCCGCTGCTGTTAATACACAATATTTGCTGTGAAAAGAAGAAAAAATCAAGTTGACTTGTTGTAAGGCATTTGTGCATAATAACTGACGATTGTAACCTTTTGGGAAATCTCTGAACAGTGTCGTTTGGCAAATCTCATGCGAATTGGAATGATTCTTTGCTTAGAGAAAATTCTACCTGTATTATTCCAGTTCTTGTGTAAATAAAACCCAAAGGTTGATGGTCATTAAAAAAGAAGAAGAAATATTATTCAAAAGGGATGCATTAAATTGATCAAAAGTGGCAGTAATGATCCAAAAAAAAAAAATGTTTCCAGTTTCCACAGAAATATTAAGGAAATATTGTTTCTTAAGCAGCAAAGCCACATATTAGAATAATTTGTGAAGGATCATAAAATTTCCCAGAAACTTTACACAGAGATCCAAAGCCTCTGCTGCTGTTATGACACAATATTTGCTTTAAAAATAAGAAAAAAAAAGTTGACTTGTTGTACGGCATTTGTGCATAATAACTGATGACTGTAACCTTTTGGGAAATCTCTGAACAGTGTCGTTTGGAAAATCTCATGTGAATCTGAGTGATTCTTTGCTTTGAAGAAAATCTACCATTTTTTTTCCTGTTCTTTTTTAGTGTCTGTGTGAATAAAGTAAATGTCAGACACTAGAAACCCAAAAATTGAGGGTCATTAAGATTTTTTTTTAAGAAATAAATGCCTCTATTCAAAAGGGATGCATTAAATTGATCAAAAGTGACAGTAATGATCCAAAAAAATATAATAAAATAAAATCCCAGAAATATTAAGTGTTTCTTGAGCAGCAAATCCACATATTAGAATGATTTCTGAAGGATCATGCAATTTCCCAGAAACTTTACATAAAGATCCAAAGCTTCTGCTGCTGTTATTACACAATATTTGCTGTGAAAAGAAGAAAAAATCAAGTTGACTTGTAGTAAGGCATTTCTGCATAATAACTGATGATTGGCAAATCTCATGCGAATTGAAGTGATTCTTTGCTTAGAGAAAAATCTACTTGCGTTTTTCTGGTTCTTTCAAACAGTCCAAACAGTGTCGTTTGACAAATCTCATGCGAATTGGAATGCTTAAAGGAAAATCTACCTGCATTTGTCTGGTTCTTTTTCATGTTTGTGTGAATAAAATAAATATCAGACACAAGAAACATACACGGCCAATAAATGTTGGGGTCATTAAGATATATTTTTTAAAGAAATTAATGTTTTTTTTTTTCAGTAAGGATGCATTATATTGACCAAAAGCGAGAGTTAATACGTTAACAATATTACGAAAAATCTTATTTCACATCAATACTGTCTTTAAACTTTCTAGTCATCAAAAATGATCTCAGTTTCCACAAAAAAATGAAGCAGCACAATTATTTTCAACATTGATAATAAGAAATGTTCTTGAGCATCAAATCAGCATATTAGAATGATTTCTGAAGGATTGTGCAATTTCTCCGTATCATTATATAGAGATCCGAAGCCGCCGCTGCTGTTATTATACAATATTTGCCATTGACTTCTTGTAAGGCATTTCTACATAATAACTGATGATTGTAACCTTTTGAAAATTTCCGAAAAGTGCCGTTTGGCAAAATCTCATGCAAATCGGATTGATTAAAGGAAAATCTACCTGCATTTTTCTGGTTCTTTTTCGTGTTTGTGTGAATAAAATAAACATCAGGAAAGCCAATTAATTTTTGGGTCATTAAGATATATTTAAAAAAAAAAAAATTAATGTTTTTTTCAGTAAGGATGCATTATATTGACCAAAAGTGAGAGTAAATACATTAACAATGGTACATAAAATCTTATTTCACATCAATACTGTCTTTGAACTTTCTAGTCATCAAAAAGTATCTCGGTGTCCGAAGAAATATTCAACAGTTTTCAACATCGAAAATGTTTCTTGAGCAGCAAATCAGCATATTAGAATGATTTCTGAGAGTCATGCAATTTCACAGCAACTTCACGTAAAGACCCGAAGCCGCCACAGCTGTTATTATACAATATTTGCCGTAAAAAGAATAAAAAGCAAGCTGATTTATTGTAAGGCATTTCTACATAATAACTGATGATTGTAACCTTTTGGGAAATCTCTGAACAGCGTCGTTTGGCAAATCTCATGCGAATCGGAATGCTTAGAGGAAAATCTACCAGCATTTTTCGTGTCCGTGTGAATAAAGAACAATTTGGAGCTGCCATTTGCACGTCATAGAGTCGCCAAACAGCATTAAAACAAAGCCGCCTTTTGTTGAATGCAAAACCAGGGTGACAAAGCGTAGAATTCTGGCCTTTATCTGTAATAAAAGATGGCTGTATTACTGGCATCGCAACTGAAAGAATTTGACCTCCGTTTCTCAAGTGTTGATTTATTATCATAAGTCGCGCGCTAGCCGCCTCTCTCCTTTTGCGCCTGTTGACCTTTACCGTAATTGACCCATCAACTAATTTTTTTGGAGCGTTTTAACCGAAATTTGCTAGTCTCTGTCAGAAGCGTTTCACATCTGTTGAAGGACACTGCACAAACAAGCATGACCTTTCTGTTGTTTGGAGGATGGCGCGGGCCCCTGACCCCCCTCCACCACCTGTGCATTCATTATTCATGCATGCAGAGCAGCGAGCAGTCGCCAAAATGCCACACTTCACCAAGCGCACACCCCCAAAACTCTACAGCGCTGCCTGCACAATTGACACGTTTTGTGCCTGTAGTTAGCCGCCGAGTCGAGGACACATATGCCAGTTGTCCTTTTATGATCACCGGAAAGGAATTCCAAATGGACCGAAATATTAGCAAAATAGCAGCTTTTCCGTCGGAATGTCAAAAACTCGCTTCTCCGTCTTAATCACCCAAGGCGTAAACATCTTGCGCCAACGGCTGCTCAGAGACTGATATTAACGGAGGGGAATTAATTGAGTGAAATGCGAAATTATTTTACATGCATCGCCAGTGCCCACAGGGAGATAAATCACAAATGAGATCTCTGTAATGACTCAATTGTTTCTCCTAGACAGCAGTGAGATTCAAATGGAGAAAAAATGAGGGAAAAAACTCCATAATTTCTCAACTGCTCAGATTTGCAGTGAACATTTCTCATCATTTTTTCCATCCAAGATCAAATGCAAATTTATTTTACAGCTACAGTTGTTAATGAAAACTACCGATCAAAAGTTTGGAGTCTATAAGAATCGTGTTTTTGAAAGAAGTCTGAATACATTTATTTGATCTAAAATACAGTAAAAATTTTTAAATATTATTGCAATTTAAAATAACTGTTTTCTACTGGAATATATTTAAAAATGATTTTTTTTCCTGTGATGCAATGCTGAATTTCCAGTGGCCATTCTTCATGACTTTAGTGTTACATGATCCTTTAGAAATTATTTCTCATCATTTTTTCCACTTAAGATGTACACTAACGACCAAAGGTTTGGAGTCTGTAAGATTCATTTTTTTTTAAAGAAGTCTGACTGCATTTATTTGATCAACAATACAGTAAAAATTGTGAAATATTAGTGCAATTTAAAATAACTGTTTTCTACTTGAATATATTATAAAATATAATTTATTCCTGTGATGCAAAGCTGAATTTTCAGCATCATTACTTTAGTCTTCAATGTCAAATGATCCTTCAGAAATCATTCTGTTATGATTTGCTGCTCAACTATCAATTATTATTGGTGCTAAATTATTAATAATATTATTGTTATTTTATTTATTTATTATTATTATTATTAAATTACACATTTTTAGGATTTTTTAAAAGAGTATAATGTTCAAAAGAACAGCATTTATTTGAAATAGAAATCTTTTTTCACATTATTAATGTCTTTTCTGTCACTTTTGATTAATTTAATGCATCCTTGCTGAATAGAAGCTCGAAATATTCTTGTGACGGATTTATTTCTCTTTAGAAATACTAGGAGAAACATCTGAGACAATCTAAATCGCAGCTGAGATCTCATGAGTCGTACAGTTTTCCTCAGGCGTGGGTTTCTTCTGTCGTGGAGTCGTCGTTCTACTGTAAACATCCTGTTTGTATTGGCGGTTTTCTCATCAGTGGGGTTATAATCTATTCAGCAGTCAGTGGCAGCGCGTAGAACATACTGACAGAAACACACAGTGCTTTGTTGTGTGTGATTAATACCTGAGATGCGGCGGCCCGCTGTCTTTATTAGAGGCAGCGCTGGAAGCCGCCGCATGTTCGCTGGTTATCAGCGTTTGATCTCTGGTGACTGCTGCATCGCATAGATGTGTCACTCAGCCGAACACAACGAAACCTCCTGCTTTTCAAGCCACTTGTTTATATTGAAGGAAAAAAAGATTTCGTAATCATCTCCTTTCTTTGTTTGCGCGGTTTTGCCTCGTCTTCTGGGACACTGTCCTTCGGCACCTCGTAAACTCAAGTGTTTTAACAAACGTAATGGCTTCCCTTGAAGTTTAGTCAGTCATAAAAAGTTTCCTTCATTTTTTTTTTGACAAAACGACATGCATTTCCAAGAGTAGCAGCCAAATGTCCATGTACTTGTCCCAATTAGCATAATTTCATCAATAAACTCGGAGAGACCTTGAAGCGAACTCCCCCTCTTCTCCCCCGCGCTACATCTTTGACGTCTCGTTCTCTTCACGCTGACATTTAGCTACACACGTGAGCTCCACGCTGTTTCATAGCGCCCTTCTGCAGCTCAGCTACTTTAAAACTGTTGCTGTATGCATTTACCAGACACTTTTATCCAAAGCTAATCTGTGATTATATATATTATATTAGTATTTTTGTTATATCCTGGAAATCAAAACTATGACCTTGGCATTGTTTTGGCAAACATGCTTGCGATTGACTAGATATGGAGTAATATGTGACCATGGACTGTTTTAGTAGTAGCATGGGTATATTTGTAGCAATAGCCAAAAATACATTGTATGGGTCAAAATTGCCGTATCATTAGGGTATTAAGTAAAGATCATGTTCCGTGAAAATATTTTGTACATTTCCTACTGTAACTATATCTAAACTTAATTTTGGATTAGTAGTATGCATTGCTAAGAAATTAATTTGGACAACTTTAAAGGCATTTTTCTCAACATTTAGATTTTTTTTTTCGCAGATTCCCTCAGAATCCCTCAGATTCCAGATTTTCAAATAGCTGTATATTGGCCAAATATTATCCTAATCATACATCAATGGAAAGCTTATTTATTCAGCTTTCAGATGATGTATAAATCTCAATTTTTAAAAATTGCTAAAATTATTCCATGATGAACATACCTAGTAGTAAACTTCATTGCATGACCTCATCATGTTGCATATGATTTTCATCTTAGTGGAATTTTTATTTTATTTTATTTTTATTTTAGCAGAGAAAATGAAAATTAAAAAGGTAATGTAGCTGTAATTTCTTGTGGTTCATTCAGAAAAAGTACTGTATATATTTATTGTAAATACTATAAATATGATAAAAATACTATATTATTGACTAAAAAATATATTATTAATTCTTCACTAAAAAAAAAAGGCTATGTGAACAAACCGCAGAAATGGAAAACATGCTTGTGATTTGCTGAATACTGCCTATTATTTTTTGCAGTAGTAATATAAAATTATTCCTTTAAAAAATTGTTCCATGATAAATATTTCATCTAGTAGTATACCTAATTTTTGTGAAGCATGGCTTCATGTTGCATATGATTTTCATCTAGTTATCTTACTGGACATTTTTACATTTCTATTTTATATATATTTTTATTTAATTTTTTTTTTTTTTTTTTTAGCAGCCAAAATTTAATTTTAAAGTTAAAATGTTATGTGGCTATAATTTATTGTATTGTAATATATATATATATATATATATATATATATATACATATACTATATGCTGTACATTTTCTATATACTGCATACATAGTAAAAGTAGTATGTTAATATACATAATATACATATATACAAAAATACTTTTTGAGTCAGTTTCTATTTTATATTTATATAGTAATTATATATATTATATAGTTTTTAATTAATTTATTATTTTTTCTTATTTTTAGTTAATTTAATACATGAATTTAAATTACATTTAAAAGAAATGTTTTCATTAAAAGTTTTTTTTATTTTTTTTATTTTAGGTAACATTTATTTTATTTCCAGTACTGAAAATGTTTCTATTTTAATTCCACATTTAGTTTTAGTTTTATTTTTAGTTATGTTAGTACCTAAATTTAAATGAAATTAAAATGAGAAATTTTATAAAAAGTTTTTATAAAAATATTTATTTTTTTTATGTCAGGTAACATTTACTGTATTTCAACTACTGAGATTTAGTTAAGCATAATAGCCCTGCTTTGTGTCCTATTTAAACACTAGTATTTTGTCACTGTAATTTGCTGAAAAAGGTAGTTTGTTGCTGAAAAAAAACAGTTTGTGGAAAATTTAGTTGCGTTAGTAGCGTTAGCTACAACTACCCCAAAAATCCACCTGAGCAGCTAATATATTAGCATATCAAACCATCATACAGTCAACAGTGTGATCTCATTAAAGTCTTTGACCAGCTCTCAGAGTGATGGAGCAGTCACTTTAACATCCTCATGTGAAGGGGGTCTTTGGCGGAGCAGGTTGGCAGAGAGCAGGGCATTGATTAAAGCGCTCTACCCGGGTGACCAGCGTGCCACACTCATTGTTAATGGTAATGAGGGAATTAATGCTGTTTGCATCACAATAGAGCCTCACAACAGTGGAAAAAGTGCTTTTTTTCTCGCTGGCATTCTGGACTTGGTGGAAAATGGCAGGCTCAAAGGTGTTGCGCCGCTCGGCGCCGTGCATCACGGGTAAAAATCAGCCCTCACTGATATCCTTCACTCTATAAATGGATGGTAATTTGCCCAGCTGTGAGTGCGAGATGTTCCATTCCCCAGTCGTGGTGTAAGAAAAATTGAATGACAGTGAGCAAAACAGCAGTAATTATAAAACTAATTACTAAATGCTGATGATGCCCATAGGCTTTGCATAACTAAATTTAGAAGAGGAAATTGCTTTTGGCTGCATTGAGGCTGTGGGCATGTTTATGCTATTTTCTTTATTTTCCGACGCACACCAAAGAAACTCGTAATTGCCATGGAAACAATTACTCGTACACCTTTATTTTTCTGGCTTCGTGAGGCGAAAACAGCTTGAGGGAGCGTTGTTGTCAAACAATGTGTTTTAATAACAGCAAAAAAACTGTACGTACTTCGTCTTGCCGTGAATTGATTAACATTAAATCAAACGCAGCCACAGAAATGCAGTTAATTGCCAGAACGAGGCCGTTATTTCCTTATTAAATCACATTCCCCTCGTGCGAGATTCTCTATGCGAGGTGCAAATCCGGCTCGCCGTTCGGGCCAAGACTTAATCGCGACTCCGCTATATATTTGAGCGTAACTATGCCCTTTAATGGTCTATCCTTCTTCTGAATGGAGACAACAAAGCCAATGTTGGCAGCGCCAGCGTGAGACAGCCCTCCAGGGTGCCTTAAGTTTCCCAATGGCTTCGCTCGGGAGCGCGGCGTGTATTTGTATACGCGCCGCCTCGGCCTTTGTGTGTGTTTACTTTCCTCAGTAACAACGCTGCAGATTTCCTGGCGGAAGGAGAGTATGATTATTGTTCCTCCGCTAAAAATAGAGGTGTTTTGCGCTGACGGATAGGCAGAGTGCTTAGACTCTAGTAATTAGTCCTTTTGCAAATAGGCCGATAATGGAGAAATGAATCCGAGAGACAGCCGGAATGAATATGGAAAGCCAGCGCTGTGATTGAACCTGTAGACGGCTGTGGCTAATATCTTCACAAAGTATTACAAATCACCTCACTGTTACCTCAGCACTAGCAGTTTTTTTTTCCTGTGGATGCAAGTTGTAGAAGAGCCTAAATGCTAATTTTAAAGGGGTCGTCAGATGGAAAACTCACTTTTACATGTTGTTTGAACATAAATGTGTGTTGGCAGTGTGTGTACACAACCACACTATAATAATAAAAATAGACCAAGTGGTATTTTTTAAATCCCTATAAATAATATCACCTTTTTGTGTGAATCATTTGTGATCCAGCTTCACCTACAGAAGAATGAGTACAAGGTTTTTTAATTAATTTTTGCAAATCGTTTTTGCATTTGCGACTGAAAACTCCTGCGTGCGACTATGAAAAAATATTTAGGAAGAGAGAGTGTAAACAAGAGATTTATTGTGCAGTGTAGAAAGTTTAGTTGATTTTTATACAACTTTGTGAGATTGCGCTGAACTAAGATGAGTGACAGCTTTTAATGATTTTTAAGGGAGTTTGCAAATGTGCTATTGATTTAATACAACAGTTCAGTAAACAAGTTCTCATTCAACAAGACGAATGAATGATTCAGTAATTAAATCAGTGACTTGCCGCCACCTACTGGCAGTTTTAGTTTCATTTTTAAAGTATCTTTTCAGTTATTTAAGTCATTTAATATTTCTGTATTCAAAATTGTATATTTAAAACATTATTCTCAACATGAATTTATGAATTTAATTGCTCTCATGCCACATCTGAGCTTCATTAAACATCTGACAATACACCTTTAAGCCGCCTTTGTGTTCCTCTGTGCAGCCTCTGTAGTACAAATTAATTTAGTTAATACATATATACATATATTAGTTAATACAAATACATATATTTGACATAAACGATTACATACTTTTAATAAAAAATGAATTAGAAAGGTAAAAACAAAGTGTGAGCAGAGCTCATTAGCATTTAAAGAGGCATGCAACAAAATAGGTTGCTGTATAAAGAGCGGATTTTTACAAAGTACAAAGGATGTTGTTTTAGGCCCCGATCCGGCGGAACGTGTTTTTTACAATGAGAGATGCCTTTTTTGAATTGTTTTCTATTGGCAGTGAGCGTTCTGCGTGCTGTTTATGCGCCCCGGCGCCTCGCATTTTTGCAGGAGTGCTCTGAGCGCCTGAAGTTGAAAAAACGCAACTCTGGGCAGAAAATCGCTCGCCGTCATCACATTTTTTTCCATTGTCCAATCGAATGAATGGAGAGGCGGGCCTTTCCATTGCGTGGACAAAAGTTTACCATTGTTTAGAAAGTCTGGAGACTAATTTTAGAGCGCTCGTAATTAGACTGTGATTAGACTGACAGGGCTGCTGTTTTGATGGTTTCCTAGCAACATAAAAAAAACGCTGTTGGTAGTGTCTGTCAACAGTTGTGGGCGTGGCTTGTAAAATGTGATGTCACATTTTATGGATTCTGTGATTGGCTTGTTCTAAGACACTGCTTATGATTTATGGGGATTAAAAAAAATCGGAGCAAGTGGATTTTTATCATCATAGGGTGGTTGTGTGCATACACTGCCAACACACATTTATGTTCAAGTGAATTTTGCGTAATAGGTGCCCTTTCATTTAAAAAAATAATGCTGAAGAGATTTCATTTAATTTACAGTGAGTTCGCCTGCATATCATTTAATCTCCCGGTTTGTTTTTCCGTCGATGGCCATACCTGATCGTCTGGCGGATCCGGGCGGCCGCTGACAGTCTCTTCTGAGTGCTGCTCTTTTGAAGTGGAGCGTCTGAAAGCCCAGCGTGAGCCTCAAATAAAGTGAAGGGCATTTACTATTACAAGTAATGTCCTTAATAATCTTGTTAGTGTAGACTCTCTCAGTACGAGACAAATGGAACATTATTGGCTTATGGGCTGTAGTAAATAATTTAGTTTCCAATATTCAGGCTGCTTTGACAGTAAATTAGAATGACATGAAAAGAGGTTGTTGAATAAAGAAAGTATCCAATCAAATTTAATTGGCTCGACTAAGGCAGCTGTAATATATTTCATAATTAAACCAAGTTGTCACAGAGCTTTATGGCCTCGCACGAATCAAAACGTCAAAAATAATTCCTTGATATCCTGCTTTTAAAATGTCATGGCACTTCGATTTCTTTTGTGTTTGCGGTAGACATGGCAACATGGAACACCTAGTATACCCTAGCGACTGCATAGCAACAAGCTAAAAACTCCTTAGCAACTTCATAGCAACACCCTAACATTATGGCAGAAAGTTTTGCAAAAGTTTGTTTGTGTGTTTATATATTTGTATAAAATTATAATCTAAATATCTGTCATCTATCTATCTAAAATTGTAATGTTTATATATAAAATGTTAATGTAATTGTAATGTAATTTATTATATTATATGTACAAATAAATTATTTATATATATATATATATATATATATATATATATATTATTTGTATATATAATGTAATTTGTAAAATACATTCAAATTTATTAAATATACTTTAATTTAAAATAGTAATCTATAATCACTAAAAAGTGATAAATCATATGATCAATAAATTAATAATTTAAAGAGGTGATTTTTGTTCTGTCATTTTATAGTTGGCTAGCATATCATGATATTTAGGATATTTAAATACAAATGTATTTCTATATAATTATAAAATATTTATATTTAAGAAATATAATTATAGGTATAGGTAATTAAATATAGTTATATTATTTAATAAAATGTGTTAATATTTTTTTCTTGCATAACGTACACTGAATTGTGCACAATAAAGCCAGAGATATTTATTAAGTAAATGTTGGATTTTAATATCATATTCTTTTTTTTACATTTGTTTTTTTCTTCCTCCTAAGTGGATGATAATCACAGTCGGTTCTCTCACGCTGTGTTATGGTTTGCTGTTTGTCTGCAGTGAAGTGTAAAGGCGGTTAAGATTTCAGAGGAAGGTCATGGAGGTGTCTGGCCTCAACACTGTTTGTCTCTCACAGGACACAAATGACTCACCCAAATCATCCAATTTAATCACACCATTTTCTGCCCCTCAATAGCCCTCGCCCGGCTTAATCACTCCGTTTACTTGCTGTCACAAAGAGCTTCATATCGAAACCAATGGATTTCTACCATTTAAAGGCGAGCTGGGAGCGAGGGGTCGAGAGACTCGGGCGCTGACTGAAAAACCGACCGATTCATGCGTGAAACATTTAGCTATTGCTATCTCAACGCATGACTAACAGTTTTCGCTCACCCATATTATTCATTAATATCTATAATAAACCACTTGATAGTGGCCCCGACGGTCTAGGATTTTTCGCTCTCATCTCCGCATCGCCGTTGTGATGCTGAATTTGCTTTAACACTGGGGTTGGATAAGTAAAAGACTGGCAAAAAAGGTGACAGGGTCAGCTGCAAAGTTGGTTGTGTCTAGATGGTAACCCTAGTTCTGCATGTTCATATAACTAGGTTTAAAATTTTGAAATTGTAAATTGGCTTCCTTTTGATTTTTAAGATCAAATTTGAATTGAATAATCCACACCCACATCTGAAATGGGAAAATTGTTGTTGTTTTTGTTTTCTCTTATTTCTCTTCAGTGTCACATGATTTTTCAGAAATCAATCTAATATGTGTATTTGGTGCTCAATAAGCATTTCTTACTATTATCAAATGTTGAAAATACTTAATATATTTGTGGGAAACTGGGATTTTATTTTATTTTATTTTATTTTATTATTTTTACTATATGTTTTTTTCTTCCACCACCCATGTTATTAGATTAAATAAAGTATTGTACTGTACTATGTATATTGAGGAAAAAATTATTTAATAGGAAAAAAAAAAATAATATAAAATAATATAAAAAATTATATATATATAGAGAGAGAGAGAGAGAGAGAGAGAGAGAGAGAGAGAGATATTAATGCTTTTTTATGTTTTAATAAAATATTCATTTTATTTATTTTAATATTTCATATTTTTTTCTCCCACAACCCATGTAATTAGATCAAACACAGTACTGTGCTTTTCTATGTATATTAAGGTAAACATATAATAATTAATTTATGTAATGTGATGTGATAATATAGGTAATATAGGTATATATTGTTTTGTTTTTTTTATTATTGATTATTAGCTCTTTCAAATTCCTTTGAATTAATTAATTTAAATTAAACTTTTTCACGGTCAAATTCAAACTACATCCTGTTTGTCACCAGAATTTAAATGCATCCTTAGTTGATTTCTGAATGTACATACGGCCATGGCCAAAAATATCGGCACCCTAGCAATTCTGTCAGAAAGTTGTTTTTGTTTAGACTGGACAAAAATATTAGCACCTTATCAAAATTGTAAGAAATAATTGCTTTTCAAGCATGTGATGCTCCTGTAATTTGTATTTAGACACACCTGTGGCAAGTAACAGATGTGGGCAATATAGTAATCATATTTGCAACCAGTTAATATGGAGAAGAATTTACTCAACCTTTGTGTTGTGTCACACTGAGCATGGGGAAAAGAAAGAAGTATAAAGAGTTGCCTGTGGATTTGAAAGAAAAAAAATGTGGAAAAACATGGACAATCTCAAGGATACAATTCCTTCTCCAGAGATCTTAATGTTCCTGTGTTCACTGTGTGCAATATCATCAAGAGGTTTACTACCCATGGCACTGGAGCTAACCTCTCTGGACATGGACGGAAGAGCAAAATGAATGCAAAATTACAACAAAAGAAACCCAAAATAACAAATTCAAGCTGATCTGCAGATAAAAAGGGTACAACAGTGTGAGCTTGCACTATCCATCGTCATCTGAATGAAAAGGGACAATATGGTAGGACAACACTGCTGACACAAAGGCATAAAAAGCAACACTGGAGTTTGCCAAAACTTATGTGACAAAACCACAATCCTTCTGGGAGAATGTACTGTGGACAGATGAGACAAAAGTAGAGCTTTTTGGTAAAGGACATCAAGACACTGTTTACAGAAAAAGAAATCAGGCCTTCAAAGAAAAGAACACAGTCCCTACAGTCAAACATAGTAGAGGTTCAAAGATGTTTTGGGGTTGCTTTGCTGCTTCTGGCACTGGATGCCTTGACTGTGTGAATGATATCATGAAATCTGATGATAACCAAAGAACGTAATGGCTAGTGTCAGAAAGCTGCATCTCCACCAGAGGTCATGGGTCTTCCAGCAGGACAATGACCCGAAACACTCTTCAAAAACCACTCAGAAATGGTTACAAACAAACTGCTGAAGAGTTCAGAAATGGCCAGCAATGAGTCCAGATCTGAATCCCATAAAGCACCTGTGGAGAGATCTCAAAACGGCAGTTGGGAAAAGACATACTTAAAATCGAGAATGACCTGGAGCAGTTTGCAAAAGAAGAGTGGTCTTAAGAAGTAAGAAACTCATTCATGGTTAGAGATTGATTTCAGTTATTTTTTCCAAAGGGGTTTCTACCAAATATTAAGTTAAGGGTGCCAATAATTTTGTCCAGTGCATTTTTTTGGGTTCTGTGTGAAATTGTATTAGATTTGACTTTTCTTTTCTGCTTTTTTCTTGTCTTGTTCCAATGCAAGCAACAACAAATAAACATGTGAGTACCAAAACATTTGCGCTGCAACAGTTTTCTGAACAGAATTGCAAGGGGCCCATATTTTCAGCCAGGACTGTATGAACACATATTGTCATCCTAACCCTAGCAGAACCAGGTTTAACATCTAGACACGACCAGCACATTGTCCATATCCCAGCATTCCTGTGTCCCTTGCATGTTGTGTATCACACTTGGAACGGCCTGGCACAGTTTCGCCAGTGGGCTTGTATTAGGTCAATCTGCGGAGCCACTAAGGAGTCCAGACGCACAACCCAGCTGCAGGCTAGCTCAGATTCATTCTCCACTGCGTGTCCATCACCGAGCCTGGCGGTCACCACCGCTGGGACCGGAGCCCAGTCAATCAACAGATCGCCCAAGGCCTTCGACAGCGGCGTGTCCCCCCCCCCATCCCCACTCAATCACACTATCTGTCTTCACACGGTGGCCGCCACTAATGAGAATGTATATGTACGCATGAATAAAACATGAAATTCATTGTTTTTGGTAGCAGAAGCTCTCACCACGAGTAGCTTCTTGATGGGAGCCCACGTTTGAAGTCCCTCGCTGAATCGCTGGCAGCGTTTGATTGAATTTGTTGCTTGCTTTAAGTAATTAGAAATAACACCGACTTCTCCTTGTTGCGGCGTCCTTGCTATGAAAATCTCTGTTGGACAGGAGCGCTGAGAAAATTACTTCATTTACCTTTTATCAGTTCTCTATGACCCAAGATTCGTTTATCCGTTCTTTCTGTTGAATGCTTACATTTTCTGCGTCAGATAATAGGACGAGCTGCCACTGAAAATCCACACTATTAACTGGAATTCCTGAGTTTCCTGTGGCCTGGTAATGAAATATAGATTTGAAGAGACTTTCTGTGGTACTGCATAAGTATAATAAACTCAGGCACACTTGTGAGTTTGTTTAGAGTCTATTGAATCACAGGATAACTACTATGATTGTTTCAATAGTGAAGTTATCCATGACTTTTTTTAATACGCATCCTTTTGAGAAATTCAGACAGTAGAAGGTGACTTAAAAAGCTTGTTTATAACTTTATTAGCTTATCTTTGTTGTGACCCTAATTAGACCAGTTTTAGAGCTCAAGTGTATGGCTAACTATAGACATCCCAAAAACATTGGAATAGATATGTAGGTGTATTGTGCTGTAGTTTTTATTTTATTTCATATTATTTTATTTTATTATTTTATTTTTCATGTGTGGCTTCCAAATCTATATATATGCAATTTTTTATTTTATTTTATTTTATTCCAGTACATTCTGTTTACATTGCATTCCTATCCATACACACATTATTTTTTGCATTTTCTTATTTTTTTAAAGGGTTATTATTTTTTTGTTGATGTAATGTAGTGCTGGACTTTTATCTTTTGTGATTATTTTATTTTATTTTATTTCATTTTATTTATTTAAATTGATCTTAATTGTGGCTTTCAGTTCAATACATTTCATTTCATTTCATTCTTTTTTTTATTTTATTTTATTTTATTTTATTGCTCCCAATTCAAAACTAATTCTAGTACTTTCTGTTTACATTACATTCCTATCCATACTCACACTATTTTTCAGAGGGTTAATATTTTTCTCCCAACCACCTCTGCATTCATTAAAATATGTGATTTGATTAGATCAAATAAAGTCTATGATATTACTGAATAATATTATTTTTAACCTCCCATACAACCAATGTTACGTTAGTCGAAAAGAACGTGTTTCTAGAAGTGAGTAGCCTGAAATAGCATTATTGGCTCGTCGAAAGGTGTGAATTTGAGGCGGGGCCATCTGTTTGTCGACCAATAACAGATGGGGAAGGAGTTTCAGGAGTCCAGTTTGAAAAGCAGAAAAATTCTTATTCATGTATTTTGTGTCCAGTGCTTCATGTAGGGCTTTAAAATAAAAACAGTTGAAAAACAGAGGTTGAGAGGGAAATACCTAAGTAAAATGTACAGAATTACTTCTCAAATAGACTTTATATATAAGGCCAATATAAGGTTTGTTTTGGGAGTAGTTTAGCTGTAGTAGATCTGCAGCCCTGTACATCCAGCTGATAGATTTGGAGAAGGGCGGTGTGTTGTGTCAGTAGTGTCAGCAGTATTACACATCCAGTCGTTCACTTACTATCAGCTCTTAAGCTGCCAAGCCAATTACAGCTGAAGGAAACTGTGTGTAAATCCTCAGGCTGGATTCACATTGTTTTGAGCAGGTCAGAGGAGCATGTTCAGCTGATTAATAATGCCTCTCTTTTCTTCCTTTCTGTTTTGTTTGGACGTCATCCCAACAAGATGCATCTTAGCGGAGACTGTAAGCGTTAATTGTGAGGATGAGAGCGCGGGACCCCCGCGTTCATCTTAACGGAGGCGAGATCAGCGTTTCCCGCGTCGTCCATGTGTCGTGGCAGCTTGCCGCCTCAGACGGTGTTGTAAAAGAGCTGATGTCATTAAATGATATCGACTTCAAGGCAGCACTGATCTCGTCTTTCTGTCCCGTTCTGTCTTTCGCTCTCTCTCTCTCTCTTTTTAAAGGATTCAAATTATGCAGATCCTTTAATTAAACTCTGCCATAGTGAGTTTTTTTTCTCCCTCTGTGTTTGTTGATTTGAATTTGCATTGCATGAATGTGAGGTTGCGGCTGTGTCTGCGGGGTCTGTGTAATATAAACCACTTCCTCCGTGTGTATCGTCTGACTGCTTCATTCACACTTGCACTAGTGCTTAGAAATGGGCTTGCTTCTGAGAACGTCTCAAATGAAAACATTTGCTTTTTCGGTTGGTATGAAGCTAGAAACTTTAGAAATGAGTTGACTTGAGAGATCAAAGAATGTCTTAGGATATTTTGAGAAGTTTTTTTGGAGAATAGATGCTCAGTATCCTGTGAACATGTTCAACTGTATCATCCACACTATTTTATTTAATATACTGAAAGGTCATTACTGAGTAATATTATGTATATGTTTACATGAAAACTATAGAATGAAATAGTAGATGCTATTTATTTATTTATTTATTTTTTTTGATGCAGCATTTCATAACATTGCACCACTACCTACTGGAATTCATTACTGTAAAAAAAAAAATTGTTTATTCATTACACCAAACGATTTTAATAATATCACAGCTCTTCAAGATGGCAATATTTTATTTTATTTTATTTTAGATGCAGCATTTCATTGCAATACTCTACTACTCACTGGAATTCATTATTGGAAAAAAAAAATCTATTAATTTATTTGTTACACTAAATGATTCTAACAATATCAGAGGTATTCAAGATGGCAACATATTTGTATTTTATTTTATTTTATTTTATTTTATTTTATTTTAGATGCAGCATTTCATTGCAATACTTCACTACTTACTGGAATTCATTATTGGAAAAAATCTATTAAATTATTTGTTACGCTACATGATTCTAACAACATCAGAGCTGTTCAAGATGGCAATATCTTTTTTTATTTTATTTTATTTTTTATTTTATTTTAAGCATTTCATTGCAATACTCCACTACTCACTGGAATATATTATTGATTTTTTTTTTTTATTCGTTGCACTAAATGATTGTAAATATATATCAGAGCTATTCAAGATGGCAATATTTTATTTTATTTTATTTTATTTTATTTAACATTTCATTGCAATACTCCACTGCTCACTAGAATTTATTATTGGAAATTTTTATTTATTTATTGCACTAAACAATCAGAGCTATTCAAGGTGGCAATATCTTTGTAGTATTTTATTTTATTTTAAAGTTGTAGCATTTCATTGCAATGCAACTTTACTCACTGCAATTCATTATTGAATAAAATAATTAGCTAATTTTTTGTTAGGTCATTTTAAGTTAGGTCACACTGATAATGAATGCTTTAATTTTTCAGAATGTAATAAACTGTTTATATAACATGTTGGAATCTGGTTTAGGTCAAATATGTTCATTTTGTAAGTGTGTTTACATCAATGCACTGTGGGTAGGCGGAGGCGTTTTCCCTGTGTGCTGCCTCTTGTGGTGGTTTAAGGAGTCAGATGATGATAGTAGAATCAGGTAATGATTACCTAGCGTGTCGAAGTGGGCGAGCTGTGTTGTGGCACAGGGCCGTAGGAGGGGCGATATTAGCATTTAAAACCCGAACAAGCGACGAGAATAACACCCCGCAATACAAAACGCTCAGTGATTTCTCCTCCACGGACGGAGCCGTTCCTAGAAGCCAAAAGGAGACGAGAAAGTCCTTAATTGACAATTTCTTGAAAATTGCTAAGGGGGAAAAACAAAAGACTAGCCTTGGGTTGCCAGAGTGTAATAAAGCATTTCTCATCACTGTCTATGTGATTGAGCCTATACAAAATCGATTTATTTCCCGGGTAACTCACAATAATTGAAATACAGACAACGTTTGGTTCCAATTTACCAGCAATAAAGTTGTAATGGGGTTTTCTCTGCAATTTTAGACCTAATACACTCATTCTAAAGAGCAGTATTTTTGCCAGTCGAACAAATAGCATCACTGAGGCTTACAACCAGTAATAGGCCCACATTGATGCACACATTAAACTTGTTAAATCAATTCGGTAGACACTTTCTAAAATGGACTGTCGTTTCTCTCTCTCGTGCAGTCGGCTCATGGCCTCTACACATATCAATCACTGGCGCTCGTCCCGAATGATTCAGCCCTTTTAGTTAGTCATTATTTATGCTTCAAAGACACGGAGGGAGGAAAAAAGCAAACCTGACTTGAGGATGTATTTATAGAACGGGGGATATTCAGGACGTACCGGCGTTTTGGCACAGGAAGAAGCTGGACGGGGTGCAAATTTAGATTTGCTTCTTATGGATTTTGCTGTTTAACCGCTCGAGATGTTTCTGGCTGAGTTTCCAAGGGCGGTTCATCCAAGTTGTTGGATTTATCTGTCAGAAAGAGGCTTCAAATGTGAGTTTTAACAGACCCCCTAAAACGTGAGAGGAAACAAGTCACACACTTGGATATAACCTCTTTTACGTCAAAGTAAGACTTAAAATGGCGTGAAAACACAAACTGTGGAAGTATTTAGTGAGTAATCAGCTTGGTGAAATTTACAGTTAAGGTCAAAAGTTTACACCCCCCTTTCGTAATCTGCAAAATGCCAATTATTTTACCAAAATAAGAGGGATCCTACAAAATGCATGTTATTATTTAGTACTGAATAGCCTGAATAAGACATTTCACATAAAAGTAGTTTACATATGAAGAGTTCAGACGCAAAACCCCGTAAAAGCCATATCGGTCAAAAATGAGATGATGATACTAAGACTCGATACATCCATCAAATGCTTTTACTGTAAACTCGCTAAAATCCCAGCCTCAGACCAATCAGAAGTCTTGGTACTTAGGTAGAAACCTATACATCGGAGCCTCATTTTTTTAAAGAAAGACATCAAGATGAATTTAGAGGCTTTTAAAGGCTACATCACTTTGATTCTTAATATTGTGTTATTACCTGAACTGTGTCTTTTTGTTCATGAGTCCCTTATTTGTCCTTAACAGTTAAACAGCCTGCTGTTCTTCAGAAAAATCCTTGAAGTCCCACAAATTCTTAGTTTTTTTTTTTTTTTTTTTTTGTGTATTTGAACCCTTTCCTACAATGAATGTAAGATTTTGAGGTGCATCTTTTCACACTGAAGGACAACTGAGGACTCATATGCAACTATTACAGAAGGTTCAAACGCTCACTGATGTTCCAGAAGGAGAAAACATGCATTAAGAGCCAGGGGGTGAAAACTTTTGAACAGAATGGAGATGTGTACATTTTTCTTATGTTGCTTAAATATCATATTTTTTTCATGTAGTACTGTCCTTAAGAAGCTAGAGAAGATAGTTACATGTTTTCCCGAATACAAAATAAGTTAAACGTACCCTGATTTTCAAATTCAAAAAGTTTTCACCCCGGCTCTAAATGCATCGTTTTTCCATCTGGAGCATCAGTGAGCGTTTGAGTCCCTCAGTTGTCTTCAGTGTGAAAACGTGGATCTCAAAATCATAGCCATTTTTGGAAATACACAAAAATGCTAGAAAATCAAAGAATTTGCAGGACCTGAAGGATTTTTTTCTGAAGAACAGCAAGCTGTTTAGCTCATGAACAACTATCACTAAACAAAAAAACACAGCTGTCGGCTATTCAGGTAACAACAGTATTAAGAACCATGGGCAAGTAAACTTTTGAACAGGGTCATTTTTGGAAATTCAGCTGTGATTTTCTCTTGTGGACTATATGTAAACATCTTATTCAGGCCAGTACTAAATAAACAATAGCATGCATGTATGATCCCTCTTATTTTGGAAAAATAATTACCATTTTGCAGATTCTGAAAGGAGGATGTAAACTTTTGACTGTGTATACAGTATACATAACCATACTGTTAAACACATTTTAAACCATTCTGAGGTGGATTTGCTGGTCTTTGTTGGCTAAGCAGGTTTCCAAAAGTAAAGGTTTGGTTGTTTTAGATGGCTTTTAGGCACCTAGTCAGGGAGACTAGTTAGTCCAGCTCAAACCAGCTTGTTCAGCTACACACATTTTGGATCAACTAATACCAGCAAATCAACTTGGGCCGCTCTGTTTTTATGAAACTAGTGCAATTGTTGTTATTCATTTGTGAATCCATCTCTGGCAGTAGTAAAAACAGAGTGTATTTGTATTGTTTGAGTAGTACTGTTTCTGGATTTGCCCTGCTGTGCTGTATTATCACATGTGTGTTTGTGGGCCGGAGGGCGAAACAGATCGGCGCTGTTGTAGCGTCAGTGTAGCGGCTGCTATTGTGCTGGTACACAGGTACAGTAATTAAACTGTCTCACCGCCGAATCCCCTCTGCCTGCCAGCTGCTGATGTATTATAGAGACATTCAGCTAATCGATTAAAAGTGCTCAGACAGGGGAGATGTTTGACAGCCCAGCGCTAAGATGAAATTAGTGCGAGGTGTGTGTGTGTGTGTGTGAGGCCGCAAGTGACCACAGCCCTGTGGGAGCAGAGCTGGGTAACGCGGACAGTGTATGCGCTGATACGCGTGTAATTAGGAGCGCCGCGTTTCGACAAGATTTCCAAATGATCCCGAGCGCATAAGGAAAAGCACAGGGGTAAAAACAAGGGGGCCGAGGAGGAGGAATCCGGGGGCGAGGGATGCGGCGGAGGGGGCCGATGTGCTTTCCAACAAACTTGGCCTCCATCCAGCGTGGCTGAAAATTACATGAAATTATTCAGCTGCGGGGGAATGTGAAATCACACTAATTGGCTTTTGAAGTAGCCCGTGTGTGCGGCTGGAAAGGCCAAGGCCGGCCGCGGCGCGCCCGCTCGGGAGCTCCGCACGGCCTCAATCGATTTCACAGCTGATATTTCTTCGAATCAACACTTATTTTACATTGCACGCGGGGGCCCCTTTTAAATGTAAATCTGGTGTAAACTGCACTTGTTGGTCCGAGCGCAAACAAGGCGGGAGGGTGTGTGCAAACATGGAAATAAGCAGAATTTATTTACTTCAAAAGGCGGCGCCGACCATTCGCTTTCGAGAGGGAACCTGGTAAACATTTGCGGTTTGTCTTCTTCCAACTGTTCCACCAAACAAATCTCTAAAATGCAGTGGGTTTTATTAGCTGCCAGGAGTCCAGGAGCAGAACATGGATTTTACAGCGAGCAAAAAGAGGGTTGTGTGTGGGATTGGACCCCTGTGGATCGATCTCGCCAAAACCTGGACAAATTTTTACGAACCGTCAGAAATAAATAAGGCTATAGTAGTGTATTTGGTAACACTTTACTTGAAGCTTCTATGTGTAATGCATTATAAAAGTTTTTAATGCATTAATTATGTTTTGTAATGCACCTTGTAATGAATCTTATGAATAATTGTAACCACAGTTATGTGGACACTGGACCACAAAATACTGATTGTTGCAATAGCCAAAAATACATAGTATGGGTCAAAATTATTGATTTTTCTTTTATGTTGCATGAAGATATTTTGTAAATTTCTGACCATAAATATATCAAAACTTATTTTTTGATTACTAATATACATTGCTAAGAACTTCATTTGGACTTTGAAGGCAAAGTTTTTTTGCACCCTTAGATTCCTGATATTCAAATGGTTGTATCCAAATATTGTCCTATCCTAACAGTAGAAAGCTTGTTTATTCAGCTTTAATATAGTGTATAAATCTCAATTTCAAAAAATTGACCCTCATGACTGTTTTTGTGGTCCAGGGTCACATATATTACATAAAATATTGTAATACTTACGTATTTTTGTTACACCTTTAAAAATACATAATGCATTAAAACACATTAACCAATTTTAGATGTGACAAGGAATCTGCAAATATTATAAGCCTTTTAACTTCGGATACATTTTTTCTTTCATGCCAAAAATCATTAGATATAAAGTAAAGATCATGTACCATGAAGATATTTTGTAAATTTCCAACCATAAATATATCAAAACTTAATTTTTGCTTAGTAATTGCATTGCTAACTTCATTTGGACAACTTTAAAAGCAATTTTCTCAATATTTAGATGATATCCTAACAAACCATACATCAATGGAAAGCTTATTTATTCAGCTTTCATGTGATGTATAAATCTCAATTTCAAAAGATTGACCCTTACGACTGGTTTTGTCGTCCAGGGTCACATTTCAGCTCCAAATTTATCACTGAAATACAATTTTTTTTAAAAATAAAATCTCATTTTTATTGCTGTAATGCAAAAACCTGTATTATTTAAATTGTATTATTGCATTTTGTGATAAATGACATGATTAATATACTTTTTTAATAATATAATTATATATTAATTTTTGTTTTAACATAATATTGTATTATCATAAAATATTCAGAAATCATGGTTTATTGTTTCTATTTTAAATTGTGAAAAACATTTATTTTTATTAAAAAGCTATTATAGTAATACGAATTATCATTGAAGCAAAATCTAAACACATTAAACATTGAAGAAAAATCTAATTACAAAGAAAATGAAAAAGTCTAAACACATTGTGATAATCCAAATTTGTGGGGAAACAAACAAACAGATGAGTAAATACTATTATATCACTGTTGTTGCTGATTAATCCAAAATAATAACTCTTCCTAAAAGTCTATTCAGTCTATTTTATCAAACATAAATCCATCAGCCTTTGAAAGTTTGACTAAACAGCCTTAAGCAGGCATGTTTTGTTGTGGTCAGCTGTTTAGACTCCACTCTCTCGCATTTCACCATGGCTTATAATGAACCCGGGAATCAGATGAAAGCTCGATATTGTTTGTGTCACCATCAAACAACGTCAAACGGGCTTCATAAAAAAGTGTGTATTCAGCAACACCCTGCTCGTTTCCATTGAATTATGCAGCCCAAAAACAATGACGTGTTTTATCTGCTTCCAGCTCACATAATTATCACAATTAGTAGCCGCTTTACGAGGGTCTCGCGCTTCTAAACGCTGAGTTTAGTCCAGGCTGCAGCTCTTGGCCTAACGGCTGCTCGAGAACAAACTGTTGAAACGGCGCTTTCAAAAACACTCCTTTGAACTCATCTGAGGCTTGTTTAAAATACAGACCCGCGTCTTATGCTGGAACTCGGCTTCATTCTGGTGCAAATGGCTCGTTCTGAGTTTGTTGTGAGGGCATTTTCACTAAAATTCATCCAAGAATGTGTAATAAAAATATAAAAATATCAATTTTTGATTTCACAAAACCCCCCCAAAATATATCTTTTACTCACCCTCATGCCAAGTTTTTAATTAATTGCAATATTTATTATTCAATCATATATATATATATATATATATATATATATATATTTTAAAATTTTAACATTTAATATTAATTTAACTTTGGTTACAATTATTTAGGAAAATAATGCATTAAAACCTACATTATGAATAGCATTGTAATGCATTATATAAAAATGGTAAAGTGTCGTATTTTTAGGACCATTTTTTGCAGTGTGACACTATTTAATATCTAATTGAAAACATTTGTGACCCTGGAACACAAAACCAATCTTAAGCAGGGGTATATTTGTAACAATAGCTAAAAATACATGGTATGAGTCAAAATTATCGATTTTTCTTTTATGCCAAAAATCATTAGGATATTAAGTAAAAATCATGTTCTATGGAGATATTTTATAAATTTCCGCTGTATATATACCAAAACTTATTTTTATTTTATTTTATTTTTTTTTGTAATATGCATTGCTAAGAACTTTTTGGACAACTTTAAAGGTGATTTTCACAATATTTAGATTTTTTTGCACCCTCAGATTCCAGATTTTAAAAAAATGTATCCTAACAAACCATACATCAATGGAAAGCTTATTTATCCACCTTTCATAGTGTATGAATCTCAATAAAAAAAAATTACCCTGATGACTGGTTTTGTGGTCCAGGGTCACAAATAATTGAAACTGAAATCATTTTTAGTCATCTTGCAGTTTTCTGAGGCCTCTTGGTTTAGAACCACTGGTTTAATAACTTTGGAACCCACTGACTTTCATATAGACTAAATCACCACATTTTTCAAAATGTCTTTTTTATGTTTTGTAGTAGAAAATCATACATACATGACATGTGGGTGAGTAAATGATGCCAGAATTATTATTTTGGGGAACTTTCACTTTAAAGAGCGCTTCCCTGACAAACCTGAGCAGAGATACAGTAAGTAAAAGTTTTTCTGCTGTGATTAGTCAGACGTCGCATGGAAAACACCTTCAGCGGAGGCTGCAGCCGTGAAACGCGTTTGTATTCGGCTCATTACTCAGCAAAGTCAGCTGAGAAATGTGGCAGGGCCGCTCTGCCCTGACGCTACACCGGTGACAGCGTTTGCTGACATACATATTCCTCCACGCCACTAACGAGGAAGGGAGATTACCTCAGCACCTCCGAGCGTGTGTGTGTAAGTTCTTGCTGAGGCAGAGGAGAGCCACTGGACTGCCTCACCGAATGCAGTAAATGGAAGCCCACCTACATCACCCCAGTCAGCCCCCTCAAACCTCGCTGGATTCGCCCCAACGATCCATCTGAGAGACCCACAGCCCTTGTCAAACGCTCATTCATGGTGAACGGGCTAAAAATCCGCCATTGCTGTTGAATGCTCTGTGAAGTGTGTTCCTTTCAACAAGACGAATTTTGCCTGAGCTTCATGCCGTATTCACCTGTCCTGTTCCAGTAAGCACAAGAGCATTCTGGTTTAATGTGCAAACATCTGAAAAAGATCTAAAAGGCAGATTTGGATTTGCATTCTAAAGCATGCATTTTGGTGAAAAATCTTTTTACCAAATTATGTTTTGGCAGGGTCAGAAATTAACTTTTTCATTAAGGGGCGATATTTGCCCACTGGAAAGCATTTTTTTACATTTGTGAGGGCAATTTTTGTAATCACCTTATTATTTTAAAAACCATATTTGTCCCTGGACCACAAAACCAGTCATAAGTCGCATCGCTGTATTTGTAGCAATAGCCAAAAATGCACTGTATGGGTCAAAATGATAGATTTTTCTTTTATGCCAAAAATGATTAGGATATTAAGATCATGTTCCATGAGGATATTTTGTAACTTTCCTACTTTAAATATATCAAAACGTACTTTTTGATTAGTAATATGCATTGCTAAGAACTATATTTAGACAACTTTAAAGGCAGATTCCAGATTAGTTGTATCTCAGCCAAATATTCATCTTTCAGACTTTCAAATTCATCTTTCAGATGACATATAAATCAAATAAATTGAATTAATTAAAATTTAAATAGGGCTACAATATTAGACAAGTATCTGCACTGTGTTGTTTATGATGAGGGAATTTGCGAGCGTGCATACTCGTCAACAGCTCCAGTGTTTTCAGCGCTGACTAATCTAAGTGCCTCTGATTGGCCAATGCATTCCTAAGTTCAACAGAAACGTGTTTGATTGGTTATAAGGCTCAACGCTGCACAAAACATCTTGCAAAAGCAAACTGATGCAGTGTGAGCAAAATGTAATTCCACAAATTGACACTTTTCATTCATTTTCCCAAAGCCCTTATTCATTTTCAGGGTGTAAGAATGCTGTTGGGCTGATATAAACCCAGTTTTTGACCATCTTCAGTAGATATAGAGTATTGATGGAAGCCTGTTTCCACCTCAAAGTAAGTTTTGGTAAATTAAACCTTATTTCTCCTGGTTGTGAAAGTATAACAATTGCATCTTTTTTAGTTTGAGGTGGAAAGACATTTAGAGGTGCATTTTGTGCTGTCATAGTGATAATAGTATTTACAAATTGGATGAACATGAATGTGATTTTAGTGTTAAAGTTATATGTGAGAAACTGGAGTTTTGTTTGTGTTGAGGGTGTGTTAATGAAAGAATAATTGTGGAAGCAATCAGTAATGGTCATAATTAAGTTTTAATTGTGAGAGTTGACTATAAAGATTATTTTGTATGCATTTTGTGTTGATATGGAACAGCTATGAGCTTGTTAGAAAATCACAGTGGTATTTGTTGTTTATTGAGCGTGTTTTATCCAGTGAGAGTTCATTGTGGGCATTAAAAATTGGAAATGAAGTAACATATTTACATGCAATACAGTTCGTCTTGTCACTTGATGTATGTTTTCATGCTGTGGTAAATTTTGTTCTGGTCATAAGGGTCAAATTTTAGAAATGCGCCATGTTTGGAACCAGACAAATGCACAAAATTAAGGTTGAGCCACTGATGTCACATGGACTATTGTGGTGATGTCCTTACTACCTTTCTGGGCCTTGAACGTGGTAGTTACGTTGCTGTCTATACAGGGTCAGAAAGCCTTTGGATTTCATTAAAAAAAATCATAATTTGTGTTCCAAAGATGAATGAGGGTCTTACGGGTTGGGAACGACATGAGAGAGTTTTCATATCTGAATAAACTATCCCTTTAAGTGCATTCACCCTAAACTTTTCTTGACAGGTGTCTATGTGATTGAACTGACCAATGAAATCATCTGTGGGGTGGGGTTTACAGTGATCTGGTGACAGAGCATAAGCGGCTGTTTCATACAGAATCCTTTGCTGCTTCTACCTGCCTTCATTTCCTCTATTTTCTCTCGTCCTCCTCTTTAGCACATGATAAAACACTCACTGGCTGCCTCTGACCAATCGCGATTGCAGCAGAGCAGTTAAACTGTTTTATTGCCGCCACCCTCAAAGCTTCGGAGTCTTCAATATTCCCTGTAATGGTAGATTAATTTCTGGTTTGCTAATGCAATCCCGGACAAAATACTTTAAACAGGTTTTAAAGGGAGGGTGAGGGGGGTGTTTGTGCGGACGGTGGGTGGCTGGAAAGAAGCAATCGGTGCACAAAAGCAATCAGGCCGTCGAGGAGGACAAAGCCAGCGCTGCTTTCCTGAGGAAGCACCACAACATGTGAAATTGACCTGTTCCCTCACCTAATTCTCTGCCAAGGGCAAGTGTGTGAGGAGGGACGCACAAACACACACACACACACACACACACACACACACATACACACAGAGGAGTGTAGAAGAGATCCATTACACACTGTCTTCTGCAGGAGAGATCTTTAAAACGTAGTGGAGAGGAGGCAGATAAGAGAAGCGGCCGATAAGACCTACTGCATGTGGATTTGCCTGCACAGTGTTGCTGCTCCATGATAGCAGCGACATCTTCTGCTTTGCACTTGTGGTAGAACACAGAATGAGAGACAATTGTGCAGAATTGTAGACACAGAGACATTGAGGAGGAGGAAACATCTCCAATATTGAGATTAGTGTTGATATTGTGGTAATATTTTACAGTTGCTCCCTCATAGTCCTGAATATGGCGTTATATTCTTGTAGTTGTGAACAGTTCGAACCAGACGCTATCACACACAGGTTAGATAATAGAGCTGAAGGGAATGCTTTACAAAGGCTCTCAGATAATGCACTGAACAAATAGGTCTGATAGCAGATCTTAATTAAATCATGATGATGCTCGATACGGTTTGGTCAAATCTTTTTTTGGATTTAAACTGAAGTACAACTCCATCAGTCTGTTTTATTCTTCAAATATATAGTATTTTTTATAGGAATGTTACACTTTTATTATTATTTTTTATTTCTTAGCATTTTTGGTAATTTTTTATAATATCAAACTCAAAAATCTAAATGATTTACATTATATTATTTATAATAATAAATGTACAGTACATTATATTAGTATAGAAAACACAGTCTTGGTCTTATGAGTAAATATAAATAAATAAATAAATACATATATTATGTAACTGGCTTATAGTTATGACCATTCTTGAAGAAGAAGAAAAAAACATATGACTTAAAGACTTAAATTAGATAAAGCGATTTCTGAATTGTTCAAGTTAATTTTGATATATTTTTAGTCAATGTTTCTACATAGTCAAACCCTTGATTTTTTGTTAAAACAGAATACTGATGTTCACCTCTAGCTCCACGCTGACCTCTACGAAATGAACTAGTTGTAGCATACTAAATCAGCGCAGAGTATTTAACACAACGGAGGAACTAATTCCTCCATTTAACTCAACATTTGCAATGAGATGACTTGTACCCTAATGGCTAGTAATTAATTCTTACCACCTCCCTCTCTTCCTCTCTCCCTCCCTTTATATTCCCCTCCCCCCATTTTTTTTTCTCCATCGTGCTCTGAGGATAGTTCTACTTTTCCAATGCTTTATCTAATGCATAATGTTCATTTCAGGCCCCTAATTAGGTTTAAATGAAAATTGGCTCTGCAGAAAGATGGATAGCTGGGAAAGCATCAAACCACCCAGCATGTCCCGGAGTTGTGAGGCTGAAAATGCAATTTGGTGAAGCAGTGCTGCGAGGAGCGCAGAGTTCATTAATTTTTACGTGCAGGTACTATCCCAGAGGTGCACCTGACGCGCTCAGAGTCTACCTGGACATGAACACAAATACCGGCCCCTTTGACTGCCACTCGCTTTTATTGCTGCTCTTTTACTCTGCTGGTCCTTCCACAGGTTCAGACACTGTCCACATACATGCAGTGTTGCGAAACTTGGTGGGCTGCCTAACTACAGCATTACAAGCACATTTTTACAGTATACAGTAGGCTAATGTGCAACCTTTTAGGCATTCTTTAGGTACTAATATGTACCTTTAAGGTACTGTATTCACCCTTTCAGTACTAATATTGCAACCTTTAGGTACTAATACGCACCTTTTAAGTACTAATATGCATCCTTTAGGTACTACAATGAATCTTTTATGTACTATACGCACCCTTTAGATATAATATGTACCTCTTATGCATTATACGCACCCTTTAGGCACTAATACACACTCAGTAGGTACTAATACACACCTTTTAGGTACTAATATGCACCATTAAGGTACTGAATATGTAGCTTTAAGGTATTATTTGCACCCTTTAGGTACTAATATGTACTGTTTTTGTACTAACACGTACCTTTTGGGTACTAATATGTACTTTTTATGTACTAATACGCACCCTATAGGTACTAATAAGCATTCTTTAGGTACTAATATGCACCCTTTAGGTACTAATAAGCACTCTTTATACTTTATTATACTAATAGTAACTTTAGGCACTTTTTGGGTACTGTATATCCTATATTTATATATATATATATACTGTATATTTATGTATAAAATACAATCAAATAAAATGCGACCTGTAGGTATGAATATGTACCTATTTGGTACTAATACACATCGTTTAGATACTAATATGCACCCTTTATGTACTAATATATACCTTTTAGGTAGTAAAACACACCCCTAAGATTCTAATATGTACCTTTTAGGTACTACACACCCTTAAGGTACTAAAATGCACCCTTTAGGTACTAATATGTACCTTTTAGTTACTAATACACACCCTTTAGGTACTAATACACACCTCTAAGGTACTAATATGCACTTTTTAGGTACTAATACACACCCTTTGTCAATTAAAATGCATCCTTTAAGTATTCATATGCACTCTTTAGGTACTAATATGTACCTTTTGGGTTTTATATCCCCTCTTTAGGTGTGAATATGTACCTTTTAGGTACTAAAATGCACCCTGTAGTTATGAATATGTACCTTTTAGGTACTAATATGTACCTTTTAGGTAGTAATGCACACCCCTAAGGTACTAATATTCACCCTTTAGATATTAATATGTACCTTTTAGGTACTACACATCCTTAAGGTACAAAAATGCACCCTTTAGGTACTAATATGTATTTTTAGGTACGAATATATACCTGGTACTAATACACACCATTTAGGTACTAACATGCACCCTTTTAAGTACTAATATACACCCTTTAGTTACTAATGTGTACCTCTGTGCTAGTATGCACCCTTTATGTACTAATATGCACACTTTAGGTATTAATATATACCTTTAAGGTACTTTATGTGCCATTTAGCTATTAATATGTACCTTTAATAAACTTCACATACTGTAAGCTGCCGTATTTGTGTAGTGTGTGTGGAATTGTTGTGTATGTAGTGTTCCAGATCAGTCACTTTTGAGGTTCCGTTTCAGTTAGGATGTTGTTTTAGAACTCAATTGCCTATAAAGGCAGTAAACAGAGGACAGCTTGCTAGGTTTTGGACCAAAGCAACAGAGCAAAATAAAAAGGCTGTTGGCATAATGGTCTTACACAGCAAAAATCCTGTTCTTACTCTTGGTGTCTTGATCTTGCTTTTCAGTAGAAATAAACATATTTTTAAAACAATGAGTTTAAAATTGCACACATATGAGTCTATTGTTCCAGTGGCAGAATCTGCCTCAATTTGTTTCAAATTATCATATAGTGCAAACTTTTATAAGATGTTTTAAATGCAATGAATGTAATTGACACAACATATAAAAGCTCTTACTTGCAATTAGATGTTGTTGTTTTTACTGTTGTCTGTTTGAGTGTAGCGTTACTGAAGGCCGTTTGGCTCAGTTTGATTCATCCTATATGAGCTTGTAAGCCTCCATGTGAGCGTCATGACATAAAGTGCTGTTCATCACAGTAATCTGGGGCTCAGATACAGGACCTCTTTCTCTCTTTCTCTCTTTCTGTTCTCCTCACTGGATCATGTCATTGTGGGTTAGCTCCTAATTACTCTCTCCCAGAGACGTTCCAAATATTCCCCTGGTGCTAATATTTTTCTGCCTCAACGACTCATTATGTTGTTTGGCAGCCTGAAACATCAGCCTTTCAATGTCTGAGCGCCGCGGCTCATGTACAGTCTTCCACCTCTCCACCTCTCTCTCTCTCTCTCTCTCTCGCTCTCTGTCTCGTCTGCCGGTCTGTTTCCACGACTACTTCGGTTGCCGTGGCATTACAGGTTGTTCTGTGCAGTCTGAATGTGTCTGTAATCATCTATGTTATAGATTCAATAGCGTGACGCCTGAGTCTCGTGTCTCACCCTCTGTTGATTGCACACAGCGATTATCCGCCTTTTTCAGACATCATTCTGCTGTAAGGCCCATCTGCCCAGTCTATACTGTCTTCTTACACTGTAATTTCCTTTCAGACCTCTCTCTGATGTTTTTTGCTCAGGTGTTGATTGTTCATATCTTAGGAAACTTAATGGAGTTATTTATGTTTTATTAAAGTATAACACACAGCAAATATGTTTCCCACTTAGATTAATATATATATATATATATATATATATATATATATATATATATATATATGTGTATGTATGTATGTATGTATATATAAAATAATAATTTTGGTCAGTATGATTTCAGCTGAAATCACATGAAAATATTATTTTTTCCATGTTTTATTGAATAGTTTTTTTTGCTCTTTTTTTTATTATTTATCTTTTTTTTTATTTTACAAATACTTATATATTTACTTATAATACAAATATTACATATTATACATATATTTTTATGAATCAATATATTAAAGATATATCTAAAAAATATATTTTTATTGTTCTTTGAAATTAAAATATATATGTTCTAAATTTTGTGTATGTGTGCATGTATATAAAATTCTGAAAATATTTATTTTAAAATATGTTCTAAATTATATATATATATATACATTTCAGAAAATATTTATTTCAACGTATATATATATATATATATATATAGTATTAGTAAAATAAAAAATAAATATAACTATACATATATATATATATATATATAGTTATTTTTATAATTTTTTTATTTTACTAATGCAAATACTTTTAATTGATTTTTGTATTCTGAATAGTACAATATAAGTAAAATTATATATATATATATATATATATATATATAGTAATTATTATCTTTCTATATATGTGTCCTAAATTATATTCCATGTAATATATACATATATACATGTATAAATTACATTTATATGTTTTCTACTTAAATAAAAAAATGATAAAACGACATATTATTATACTTTTTAGCTTACGTATATATACGTATATAAAATAAATTATTTCTACATTCTCATTTGTAAGTCGCTTTGGATAAATGATTAAATGTAAATGTATGTGTAAATTATATTATGTTATTATGTAATATAATATATAGAGAACTCTATTTTCAGTCTTGGAGAAACTTTTGAGATATTAATGAGATCTCTCTCTTTTTTTTTTTTTTTTTTGGATGGCTGCACATTCACACAGAATCATCTTAACTGTCTTAGTCTTGGGCATTTTGCCAAGTAGGATGTATTAAAGTCAAGGACATCCGTGGAGGACAACATGGCGCCGTTTCAGCACACATGTTTTGATGTGTGTGTGTGTGGTGAGGCGGTGTGAGGCGGCAGTTTCTGTGTCATGTCTGTTAGACGCATGTAATGCTTCAATCGTGAGCTGGGAGAGGAAAGTGTCCGGAAAACACAGACTTCATGGTACATAGAGCGGCCTTGATGTACCTTCAGCCCCTCACTCAACACACCTCAACCATGACATCCGCCGTTATGTGTTTCACTACAAAGAGCCGCTCCAAAACTAGAAGAAAGTGGAAAAGTCTAGTCTTTCATTCTGCAAGTTGTTTTATTTTCTGTAGCACTCGTGTTAATGTCTTAATATTGTATTCCGTTTGACTGGATCGTCCATGCTGAGAATTTCTCCCTCGGCCTCATCAGCGTGTGAATTATTAAACAGTGTAAGCAAAGTTAATAGTCAAGTGCTGACCAAGTGCTTCAGGATTTCTGGAGCTTCTTCAGCTAATGCATATCCACCAATCAGAACGGTTCATTTTGCAGGAAAACAGTAGGAAATGTTGAGCTTTCCAACACTTCTCGAGTCCGAAAGCCATCTGAATCTGGTCCATTTTTCTGGATGCGTCCTGCAGGCCTGGTCAGGTTCGGTTGGGTTTTCTGAAGAGAAGTCTGCTGCTCCTGCACTTTGGTAATGGATTGTTTATCTGTACCGGCTGCACTGGAGGGCAGCGCAGGCAGCCTGCCTTGTGCTTTAATGCGGTTTGCCATAATGAATGCATTTCCAAATTAGATGAGGCTTTTTTTCCCCCCATTATTTTCTTTTGCTCATCCCGTGGTATCGATTCCGTTGCGCTGCCCCCTGAACTTGACCTTGCTTGGGCTGGTCAATGTCAATATCTCGTCCTCCTTTGCCTTTCCCCGTCAGAGCAAACTATCGATAGTTGCATTTAGCAACCGGGACTCTCAGGATCTAAAGATCCATACGCATTTCAAAGGTGTCGGAAGCATCGGCATCTCACGAGAACGAGAAAATAGCGTAGCATCCTTGACTTAAAGTCAGCCTGGTGAACGATTCTTCAGCAAAATGTGGAGGTTGTTTAATGTTCAGGACAGTATGGATTTGAATTGAATGTGTACATTTTTTATGATTATTTAATCATTTTAAATATATTTAAAAATATATAGAAAATAAAAAAAAGGTTTAAATACAGATATATTATATTCATGTAAATGTAAAGATTTTAAAATAAAAAACAATTAATTGTTTAAAATGTCAAAGAGTTATCTTCATTTAGGGACTTTTTTCAGCAAATATTCATATATGCAATTAGTTTGATTAATTATTCAGCCTGTCATGTAATTAATTTTTTTAATACTTTTAATTGATTGACAGCTCTAATTATTTTTCTCCACCCATGTGGCCTTGATTACACTAGAAAAAAAGACAAGTAGTTTTAGAGGTGGAAAAAGTTGCTACAGTTTGATGGATGATAATGAAGAACTTCATGCCATAAGACCAGATGCATTTATTAAGAAATTGAATAGTCAATTTTTATGTTTTTTTTAAATCCAGTGCCAGAAAGCCAATGCACAAACAAAATAAAACAAAATAAAAAATAAAATAAAATAAAATTAGATATTTTTTAAAGAAATAAATAGTCAGTTTTGATGTTTGTTTTCTTTAAATGATAATTTAGAAGCAGGGAATGCCAGTGCACAAAAAAAAATAAAATAAAATAAAATAAAACACACACACACACACACACACACACACACATATATAATTCTATATTTAATATTTATGATTTTGCATATTAAAATTGTATCTACAATTATATATATATATTATAATTATTATTGTTTACATATTAAAATATGTAAGTTCTAAGTTATATATTTCTTATTTAAGTATATATATATATATATATATATATATATATATATATATAGACAACAAACATGTTAAAATAATATTTTCTGAAATATATATATAATTCAGAAAATATAATTTTAACATTGAAAGCCAGTGCACAAAAAAATAAAAATAAAATAAAATAAAATAAAATAACTATTTATTTATTAAGACACATAAATAGTCAGTTTTGATGCTTGTTGTCTTTAAATGATGATTTAGAAGCGAGGAATACCAGTGCACAAAATATAAAAATAAAATAAATAACATCGAAATTGACAAAATTGAATACAGAAATAAATAGCCAATTTTGTTTAAAAACTCGATTTTGCTGTTGTCTTTAAATGATAATTAGCAGGATAAGCCAGTGCATAAAATAAAATAAAATAAAATATGGATTTGATTGGATTGATATTGATAATTAAGATTATTTTTAAGAATGTTTTAAAGAAATTATAAATGAATTTAAAACAAATAATGTCTTATAAGTCTCTTCATTTGGAGGCTTTTCTTTCATATAATCAAATATACAATTCATTTGATTAATTGGATATATTGTTGGTCTTTCCTGCTCTCCAAGCCTGGTCAACTGGCTGGTTTTAGATGAATTTTTTTTTTTTTTTTACCACTTTTCAGTGTTTTTTCAGCAGGAATGTTTGTGAATGACTTGACAGAAATGCACTGACAGGCGACAGTCTTTAAAATCACAGTGTGGTTTGGGCCTTGTCTTACACCATTATCTTTAGTCACTCTGTCAAATGACCAGCTCCACGATTCTCAAGGTTTTCCAGTTAAAACAGCAGGTGTACGTTCACCGTGTTTTACTGCCATTTTTTTGCCGCAGCGGTGGAAATGAATGGGTTTTGTTCTTGAAATGGCTCTGCTTTGAGGATAATGCGAGCTGTGAGTATGATGACGCTCTCTCTCTCTCTCTCGGTTTTGATATGGATCGTGAGTGGACAGTGCTTGTCAGCTGGAGAGCTTGTGTCCCGCGCTCCCCCGGCCCTCTTATCTCCGTATCTGACACAGTTGTTTCTGCTTGTGATGAGAGGAAATAGCACAATGATAAAATACCAAATCACTTCAGCGGGGACTTCAGAGCCTCTACAAGCTTTCCATAGACAATTATTCCTCACTGAGCGCCTCTTCAAGGTGTAATCTAACATCTCCGTAGCAACTGAGCTGGAGATTTCCACTTGTGCCTCGTGCGTTCACGCCGTACGTGTGTTTTAGGCGCAGAGATAATACCAGTCACACTGAGGCTGAGCACAGCTGATACACAACTCACTCTGTAATGCATCGATCGTATGGCTTCATGTTCCACAGCTAATTAAGGTGCATATAAACAGATTATGAGTTGGAGATCACCTCAACTAGTGTCAGAACAATTGAATTTTAGGGGCATTATATAATTATTTATATATAATAATAAATAATAATATATATACTAATATATATGTATGTATATATATATATATATATATATAATTTTTTACATTTCTTTGTTTATATCTGTATAAATAATTACATATATACAGTAGTTATATATATATATATATATATATATATATATTATTATTATTATTATTATTATTATTATTATTATTATTATTAAACGGAATTGTTAATAATAAATTATATATTTTTTGTATTTATGTATCTAAATAATTATATATTACATATATTGTTATACTTTTTATTATTAATAATTATAATATATTTTTTACAAATATTATTATACTTATTTTATACTTAAGACAATTATATAACACAATTATTAATAATACAATATATAGTTTTTTTTACATGTAACACTTTTTATTAAAAATAATGCTCTATATATATATATATATATATATAATCGTTTTTATTTTTTGCTTGTATGTAAATATACATATATACATTATATATATTAACCTGTATATATAACCTGTGCTTTTGATTATTACAATTTAATGAAACCATTAAAATGGAATCCACAAAATTTGTGGAAAACAGAATTTGGTAAAAACAAAAAAGAATTTGAGAAAAAAAAGAAAATATAATTCATAGGGCCTTAAAATGTTACTTTTTGTTAAACTTTTAATATATTGCTGTTAAATTGATTACGTTTCATGATTTTAATGAATTAGACTTGTTTGTTTAATTAATATTGACCAGAAAACTTTTTTTTTTTGTACCAGAATTTATTTATTTATTTATTTTTAATAAAATCAGTCAGAAATGCTTTTGATTATTAAAACCATTATGAAACCATTAAAATGGAATCCACAAATTTGGTAAAAAGAAAACTGAATTTGAGAAAAAAAAAATCCTAAAATGTTGCCTTAAACAATGCCTTAAACTGTTACTTTTGTTAAACTTTTAATAAACTGTTGTTAAATTGTTTACGTTTCATGATATGAATTAATTAGACTTTATGTTTTTTTATAGACTCTGTTTTAATGTTTAAACATATATATGAAAAACTGAAAAAAAGAATAAAAAAATAAAATGGAATTTGGGAAAAAATAAAACAGATTTTGTAAGCCTCTATATGCCCATGCAATCCATTTATAAGCAATTTTCTTTTTGTGTTGACGTATTTGCCATCAAACTGGAAGTTGTGCAGGTCATTAATCATTAACAGACATGGATTAAAAGCCAAAAACCTAATTTTTTGATTTCCTAGGGTCTTTTAAAAGCTGTCTGTGGTGGGTAGGCTAGATTTTGGAGCAGAGCTACAGAGAGAGAGAGAGACAGCGGGTGAGCGAAGCGTCATTAGCTCAAAATGAAGCGGCTTAAAATTTGATGATATAAATGAAGGAGAAAAAATGAGCATGGATTATTGAGCACATCATCATGAAAACTTAAACCAGTCAAAGACGTTAAAAGAAACTAATTAAAACAAATGTTTCAACCTCCATCTTCACGGGCATCACTTATTCAGAGGCCTGTGCGAGGAGAACCAGGCGATCCTGTCATTAGCCCAACTACAGTAAATTATTAAATGACATTTGGCCTATGAAAACATTAGGAGCAGATTATGGATTGAAGGACACCGAATGGGAAGGAAAACCAACGGGAGATTTGACTTACAGTTTGAAATGTGAGAAAATGTAGAGTATTACTGTTGAATTGTTTGGATAGATCAGTGCATACAGTGTTTTGTGATACAGAGCAGCTCTATAGTCTGAAAACACCTTTAATATAATATCTTAATATCTTTATTTAACTGGAAATGCTGTGAATTAATTTTACTTTAAAGGCATCCTATCTTAACTTTTTAAATTTATTTTAAAGTTCACTTTTAATGATTGTCAGGATCGCTTTTTATGGCTGTTATGATTGGCTAACCTCTTTGGGTTCAGTTCAGGTAAAATTTTATTTATTTATTTTTATTTGATATTTTACAGTGCCTTTATTGCATGTAGGGGACTTCTTTTCATTTTAATTATTTATTTAAATAGTTTTTTTACCATGTTTGTGCTGCATGAGGGCCTTCTTTTTATTTTATTTTATTTTATTCTTGTATATTTTATGGTGTTTTTGGCCTATTGTTTGGGACTTTATTTTTAGTTGAATATTTTATTTTATTTTGTTATTTTATTTTTACCATGTTTGTGCTGTATTGTGTAGGCCTTCTTTTCTTTTTAATTAATTTAATTTAATTTTTTATTTCATTATATTCTTGAATATTTTATGTATTTTTACCTTATTGTGTTCATGTATTTTTGTAAATTCAATTTTATACATTTTTATACGGTAACTCTTGTTTTGATACTGAATCTCAAATTTTGAACCTATTTGTTTTCAATCAATTCATCTGACATGTATTTACTATAATTTGGCACAGAACTTTTTGTATTTCTGCCAACTTGAGCATTTATGCTAAACATGCCCAAAAGTTGATTTCATTTTTTTTTTTACCACATGACCATTTAGTTCCCGAAAACAGTGCAAGTTTTAAAAGTCTGGACCTTTTCTGAAAAGAAAATGTAGACATTTGAGCTCTTGGAAGCATAATTGAATTCCCTTAATGTAGACTTTGATGAAGGGTTTGGATTCAGTGAAACGTTGAACTTTAATTTCCATTTGCCCTGATTTCTCAGTATTGTGGTATTGGTTTATAATCTCGTGAATATCAGCCGTGGCTCTTTGGCGATGAAGAGTTTCTCTCTGAAACGCAGGCTTGGGTTTCCGCCCTCCTCTTTGAGGGACGTTTGCTGCGTTCAAAGACGACCGAACAATGAAACAAGAAGAGTCTGTAATTTTCTGAATAAGCTAATGACATGCTGTGGTCTGTTCGGTCTCATCATTTCATTAACTCGCAGCACTTTTACATGCAACTACACAAATGCATGAGATGTTGTGGTGTGTGTGTGTGCATGATGGGCCGTTCAGTCTTGATCGGAGAGCACCTTGAGCTTTATCAATTACGGCGTGACGTGACTCACTCCTGTCTAATGAGAGCAGACGTTGAAGCAAATGAGCCAGGTGAAACATGGGAGAAATCTGACATTGTTCACTTTAAATTAACGTAATTACAAAGGTAATTTAAAGTCACCGTAAAATCAGAAAAGACCCCGTGTAGTCTTCTGGTCTTATTGTGCATGTTTTTTAACTAAAATGTTTGTTTTCATCTTTCTTCAGCATTTTTCTTTTCACTTGACGTTATGAATATATATTTTACAGTGTCTTTACTGTATTTTGTGGCACTTATTTTCTTTTTAAATTTAATTGTCTATTTTATTTTATTTTAAAAAAATTTTACAGTGTTATTTTTATTTAATTTTCTATTTAATTTTACTTTATTTAATTTACAGTATCTTTACTGTATTGTGCGGGACTTATTTTCTTTTAAATTAAATTTGTAATTTTATTTTATTTTTATTTTTTTGTATATTTTACAGTGTGTGATGGATTTTACTTTTTAAATAATGTAATTTTCTTTTTATTTTACAGTGTTTTTTACTGTATTTTGTGGGACTTTTTCAATTTTATTTATTTATTTTTTTGTATATTTCATGGTGTTATTTTTTATTTTTTATTTTTTACCGTGTCTTTATTGTATTGTGTGGAACCTATTTTCTTTTCAATTGAATTGAATTTTCTATTTTTGTTTTATTTTCTATTTTATTTTTGTATATTTTACAGTGTCTTTACTGTATTTTGTGGTTTTCTTTTATTTCTTTTTTTTTATTGCTTAATGTGAATAATATTCCACATATGTTGTTAGCCACATGGACTTATTTTACCATATAATGTTGAAGTTTATTTACTTTTCAATTTCCTGTTTTATTCATGTTTGTCTTAAGCCAAATATCAATTCTGGACCCGTTTGTGTTGCCAAATCTTTCAAACCAAACTCTGACATCAAACAAACTTCAGGGTTTTTTTACTACTGTGAATGTACAAATTATATATGCAAATGACTTTTTATGCCTATTATGATTGGCTAACCTCTTTGCGTGTGAATTGAGTTTGTTAAACATTAGATATTGCCTGTACAAAAAGACTTTTACATCTGAATCATGTAATTCTAAGAACCAAACCTGTTTTGTCTGGACTGATATTCCCCAGTTCCCATAAAACACATTCACAGTCCCGGTTAAATCCCGAAGGCCTCGTCTGATCGCCGCAGACTCATCGTGGCCAGTTAGCATGTGAGTTAGCATTCCTTAACACGTGAGTTTCGCCACATTATGTGACTTCCCATTGTGCCTTCCGCAGCTTCGACGATGTCCGCGGCATCCGACCGCGAGAGCATTGACAGCTTGATGAATTAGGCCTGACACTTGCCAAAATAGCCATCCTGCGTGCCAGCTGCCAGTTGAGCGTCTACACTCCGTTAATTGAATTGGCAATTTGTGTAACAGTACCTGCCCCTGAGCCTTTGGTGAAGCCAGGGACCGCCATTTAGCTCCAATAATCCAGGACTAGGGAATAAGAGGTCTAAGCTTCACGAGAAATTATTGCAGATTTAAAATGACAGTCTGATGCCTTGCTGCCAATTTCGCATTCAGTGAGAAATAAATTAACAATAGCAATAATGTTGACTTATAAAAGTGAAAGTTAAATTGACTTTCTAATAGCGCCAGCGATTTGAAATTGCCACTGCGCCGAGTAACAAATTGCATTTATTGCACCAAATGCTGTTTGTGGCGTTCCGGGTATTGAAGACTAGCATTACATATCGAAAGTGTCAAACGGAAACAATATTGTCTCATAATAAAATGCCATTAGTCTAGATCAGACGCAGACTGTCCATTTGCATGTTCACGAATTGCCGTCAAGGACAATATTGCGTTTTTGGGATTGCGATACTCTGAATAAAATAACATCAGCCTGTATGTCTTTGACAGTATATCAGGACTCAATACACCAATGCTGTATATTTCACAGTGCTGTTACTGTATTGTGCGGGGCTTATTAGGCCAGCTGTGATGTATTTGCTCGCGTTTCCGGCGTAATATATTTGTATGTGCTCAATCTGGCGTGGCAGGGAGCTAAACTAGAGGAGATGTATTATGGAGAATCATGGCAGGACAGACATTGTGTTGCCTCTGTGCTCCCGCGAGCTCTTTATTCATATATCATTTGCGTCACGAGCAAAATGAAGCAGATTAATAGAGCATAATTCCTCAGATCAATATGCAATTATATTCATCTCTCTGGCTGCTCATGCGGCTGTGCAGAGGGATGGCGACATAGTCGCATAGTCTTGTCGCTGGACAGTATGAGAATCATTTAAGATGCCTTTATTTTCTATTTTCAGTGTACTTCCTGCTTTTTGCTTTTTGAATTGCATAGTTTTTTATGTCAATGCGGTGAATGCATGATGCTTTTTGTTGATAAATGTATTGAAGATGAGACAACTTCAAAAAGTGACACACTAGGCTTTGAGACTCTGGACTTTATTTCGATAAGCTCTTTTGTGGTTCAACGTGTTCACATTTTTCATTATGAAATATTAACCGTAAAGTTTATAGTTTGAAAAGCTCCTCAAGGTCAAGGAATTTGGAGGACGTGTGGCTGATTTCCATGCGGTGGTTTTAAGCGAGGATCCTTGTGTGATGAGAGCTGTTGTCTGGAGATGTCATCTTTAAGTATGGAGAGGAGGGTAATTTGAAGCTGGTCAAGTGACCTCTTAACTTTGGTATATTCTTCATTGACTTACTTGGACTGCTGGTGTTTGGGTTCAGATGTCTGCTAGAACACATTATATGCTCTGTTTACACCGGGTTCAATTGAGGTCGTATTTAATTTAATATAATTTATTGATTGATTTATTTATTTATTTATTTTTTTTTTTTGCATATTTTACAGTGTTTTTAGCCTATTGTATAAGACTTTTTTTCTTTTTAATTTAATTTAATATTGTTTAATTTTATTATAGTGCTGTATTGTGTGGGGATTCTTTTCTTTTAAATTTATTTTTTAAATGTATTAAATATTTTTATTATTTTATTTTATTTTATTCTTGTATATTTTACTGTGTTTATACCCTATTGTGTGGGATGTCTTTTTATTATTTATTTTTTTTTCTTGTATATTTTATCTTATTTTATCTTGTATACTGTACCCTATTGTGTGGAAATATTTATTTTATTTTATTTTATTTACTGTGTTTGTGCTGTATTGTGTATGCCTTCTTTTCTTTTTAATTTATTTACATTTTATTTTATTTTATTTTATTTTATATATATATTTTTTTTAATTTTATATTTTATGCAGTCTTTACCCTATTGCCTAGGACTTTTTTTCTTTTTTTTAAAAAAATATTTGTATGAATTAATTAATTTATTTTTTTTATTTTATTAATACCATGTTTGTGCTGTATTGTGTGGAGCTTCTTGTCTTTTATTTAATTTATTTTTATTTGAATGTTTTTTTTATTATTATTTTATTTTATTTTATTGTTGTATTATTTACTGTGTTTTGACCCTATTGTGTGGGATTCCTTTTTATTTTTTATTTCATTTTATTTACTGTGTTTGTGCTGTGTTGTGTGGGGGTTCTTTTCTTTTTAATTTATTTACATTTTATTAATTTATTTTATTGTATTTTTGTTTAGTTTATTGTAGTTTCTTTTTTTATTTTATTACCATGTTTGTGCTGTATTGTGTGTAGCGTCTTTTCTTTTCTTTTCTTTTCTTTTTAATTTCTTTTTATTTTACATTTTTTTATTAGAAAAAATCTCACACTAAATGTTTGCTCACAAATGAATCATTTTACCATGCATTATGCTGACGTTCCAACCACAGGTTAATTTTATCTACTTGTTGATTTCCAGTTTTATTCATATTTGTTTTTTGCAAAGTGCCAATTTTGGACCGGTTTGTGTTGCCAAATGTTTTCAAACCAAACTCGTCATCAACATGTGAGTTAGCTGTCAGGTTGCGCCGACTGTGTGTGCACGAATGCGTGTGTCACCCTGTGTTTGATGTGCAGGTATGTGTGCACGTTTTCTGTGCGATCCTCAGGGCGTAAGAGCTCCCTCTGCTGTGTGCTGCGAGCCGCTGTGTCCGAATCCCACCGGCTCGGGATTGTTTGTGTTTCCACCCGCAGTGGCGTCTACTGACCCCAGCACTCCAGGGACAGAGCTGAGAGCCCGTCTCTCTTTTTCTCTCTCTTTCCTCCAGCAGCCACTGCCCTTCCCGCTCATGTTGTGGCACGAACGTTCCTCCGGGGCGGACACAGGGCTTACCGCTGAAAGCATTACCGGAGGGGAAAAGTGTGTTTACCCAGCTTGAGGCTCTCTGAAGGACAGAGGCCTCTCATTTGTGTCTCGGCCCCTCTCGTGCCGCTCACCTGGGGCACGACATCCTCCTGTCCCCGTCGCGCCCTCCCCGAACGACGGAGCGTTGTTTGCTGCCGGTCCTTGAGAATCCTTAATGGCCGTTCAGTGCTTTATTACATCATTAATTGCACTTAATTCAGCAACATTACCCGAACGCCTGGCTAGGCTTGGAAAATTAAGTACAGAGCACTTTGTTATAAAATTCTCTATAATGAGCTCTGGTGGGACAAGGTCTGTTAAGTTTGAAATCACCCCAGGCCATTTTTTAGCAGAGCCTGAGCCGACTTTAAAGTTGGAAACTTGGAAAAAATGCCCTGAGGGCGCTGTTCTCCGGGTGCTTTGCAGCTCAATGGATGTGGCGATATTAGTCCTGCTATAAACAGCGGGCTTTGTAGCGCAGAGCCCAGCTGAATATGCAGAAGGGAGCCGTTCCGAGGCTTTGATTTGCATGTGTGTATTTACAGTACCGGGGGCTTGGTATTATTGGGGCGGAAGTGTTTGTTCTACAGTTTACCGTATCTGTTTAAAATCGCGCAGCCGGATTCCGTTTCCGAGTCGCTTTGGATTTAAGCGGAAGCGTGCGTGCGTACGCATCCCGACACGAGTGCGCTCATGCTGTGTGCTTCTCTCCGCAGCTATCGGGTCCCAGCGGAGGCGGAGCCCCAACGCTGTTGCCACGGAGATCTTTGAGCCTCACCTTGGCAGCCACATCCTGCAGGTAAGATGAGATTCCAACTCTTTCAACTGTTTTTGTTCATCTGAAACACCCTGATGTTCTTGGCTTGGGACGAATTTGAGATCAACACTGGGTATGAAGATCACAATATGCATATTTGATATTTATGCTAATTATGCACATTTATGCTATTATTCATGCACACAGGTTGATATGCAATCGTAAATAAAGTATTTCCAGAACAAAAATTTACAGATAATGTACTTGTCATCCAAGATGATCATGTCTTTCTTTCTTCAGTCGTAAAGAAATGATGTTTTTTGAGGAAAACATTTCAGGATTTCTCTCCATATAGTGGTCTTCTATGGTGCCCCCGAGTTTGAACTTCCAAAATGCAGTTTAAATGCAGCTTTATAGGGCTCTGAAGGGTCTTACCTAACAAAACGATCGGTTATCTAAAAAAATATATATATAATTTATACACTTTTGAACCTTTTTCTTGTCTAGCTCTGCATGTATTCCGGTTGAAGACAGTTAGGGTATTTGTAAAGGGTGTTTGACCTCCTTTGCATGTTCAATTTGTAAACACTGGGTCGGTACTTCTGCAGTGATGTAGCACATTTTTAAAGTTGGAGGAGAAAATGAGATGGGAATTTTTTAACATACCCTAAATGTCTTGAACCGGAATACACCAGAGTTTACGCAGAGCTAGACAAGATGAGCACTTAAGGTTAAAAAGTATGTAAATTATTTTAGAAAATAACTAATCGTTCACTAGATAAGTTTCTTCTTTCTTGGCTGGGATTTAGAGCCCTGCATTTAAACTGCATTTTGGAACTCAGGGACACCATTGAAGTCCACTATATGGATAGAAAGTGTTTTCAAAAAACATACTTTTTGAGTACAAAAAACATACATACTTTATGACTGAAGAAAGAAAGACAAGAACGTCTTGGATGACAAGGGGGTGATTATTGGTACATTATCTGTACATTTTTATTCTGGAAGTGAACTACTTCTTCAGTTTTTATTTGTCTTGTTTAGAACGGCAAAATAAAAAAGATCCGTATGAGCTGTTTTTTTTTTTTTTTAATTTCAATGAATTTTATTTATTTACTTTTTGGGAGGGGGTCACAAGGTCTGTTTGAGCTGATTTTTTGAATTTTTGCTTTATTTTATTTATTTTGTCACACGGTCACACACGCATGATGGTTTTCAAAAGGGTTTTGGTAGTTTTCCTAACATCAGAAGGTTCAAACACTCAGGACTCATGGACAGCTATCACTAAACAAAAAACCACAGCTATGGATCATTCAGGTAACAACACAGTATTACAAATCAAGGGTATGTACACTTTTGAACGGGGTCATTTTTATAAATTTGACTATTATTTTCTCTTGTGGACTATATGTAAATATCTTTTATATGAAATATCTTATCCCAGGTCAGTACTAAATAAACAATAACATGCATTTTGGTCAAATAACTCTTATTTCGGTAAAATAGTTAACATTTTGCAGATTCTGAAAGGGGGATGTAAACTTTTGACCTTGACTGTAGTTAACTACATTAGTTAACATGAACTAAGAATGAACAATACTTCATCAGCATTTATTAATCTTAGAAATCGCAAGCTGTGTTTGTTAACATTAGTTAATGCGCTGTGAACTAACATGAACAAACAATGAACGACTATTTTTATTAACTAACATTAGCAAATATAAATAAACAGTACAATAAATGTATGATGTTTGACGTAATGATGATGTTTGTAAATTGTACTGCACTCCAAGGAGGGCTGCATGAAATGATATTTTCCCATCTTGGATGTCTTTGACATTGGACATTTAGTAATCTGTTATTCGTAAATATTCATAACTTATTAAGATGAACAACAGAATCCAGTTGCTTATGAATAGATTCTAGCAGGTGACCTGGATGAATGAAATCCGTCACAGATGTCCTAATGTGTGTGTTTAGAGATTACAGGTCTGTTGTCTCAAGACATATGTGGTGTCTCTGAGCTGTTTAGCATGTGAGTAAACGAAGGATGACACTTTTTCAGTCTGCCGGTGTTTCTGGAAAGCTCAAGGGGGGTGATTTTCTTATTTCACCTCAGAGCTTATAAAAAACCTTTTTTATCCATGCTTAGCTACAGCACTGATGTCCTTTCAAATTCGTTTTAATGACACAGAACGAAAAGCGCAATTTACACCAGTCACCTGTGTCCAAAAAAGCGGATTAGGAATATTTAAATAGCGGTTCGCCGGTCCCCGGACTGCCAGCGCTATTCCCTTACGACAGGTTAAGTGTGTGACAGCAAAGCGGAAATTTATAATTAACACCAATACCAGGCTGGAAGTCTGTCGAGGCGTGGCCTTTTCAAGGAAGGACTTGTTCCTGGCAAATTGTCCCCATTAATCTTCAGCTTAATTGATTGTGAAAAGTTTTAGGATGACATTTTAAAAAAAGCATGCTCGGCTGGTGATTGATCTGAAGAAAATGAACTAATAATGGATGCAAGGCAGTCATTAGTTGTTGAGCGCCCAGGCTAATTTTAGACAGCTTAAACCGTGTTTGATAGCGTTTAATAAAGAGGATGTGGGGAAAGAGCTGCTAACCGGCCTTCACCTGCAAGCGGACGCTACATGTGTGCTTTTACATGGAGTCCCATTATATATGGCTTTAGTTCTTATTTGTTTAAGTGGTATATTATAGTTTTGTTTTACCAAAGCATTGGTTTCTCATTGGTTAATTCTGAAGTATGAAATTATTGGACGACTTGGCCCTATTTCAAACAAGATACAAGATAATCGGCTAGAAGGTGCAAGAACGTTTTATGAAATGTGTGTTGAGATAAACCCATTATGGAGACTTGTACATGTGGCAGGTGTAAAATTCACTTTTACATGGAGTTTGCATATAAATGTGTCTTAGCAGTGTGTGACACAACCACCCTACAATGATAAAAATCCACTCACAATTTTTTTTTAAATCTCCAGAAAACCTAAACAATCTCAATTATCAAGCCGTGACGGACTGTCCCACGTCAGCATATTTCCGCCCTCAGCCAGTTGTATGTTGTCCACCATTTTCTTTGCGCTCGAGCAATGTCTCGTAAACAATGCAGGTGTTTTGTATTTGAATGTAAAAGTAAATATAAGAGTCTTAGTTTTCTTCGTCTTCTCACAACATCAGAGCCACTGCGGACGCAATGGATTAGTTTTGTTTATGTTGGTAACGCGCCACAGAATGCACAACAACAACGAAAGAGAGGGGCGGAGTAAGCAGTAGCTCATTATCTTTTAAAGAGACATGCACTGAAATAGGTCACTGCGAACAGAGCTGTTTTTGACAAGGTGAAAGGGGTCTTGTTTTACACGAAATTTAAATAAAGAATTTTGCAGATATTTCATTAAGACTGTTCCCTTTAAAAGAACCATTTTTTCTTAGTGTGTAGAACATTTTAATAATCTAAAGACCTATTGTGGAATTAAAAGATTCCATGGATGTTAAAGGTTCTTCATGGAACCTTTCATTTTTAAGAGTTTAGAAAATGTATAATTGATGACATTCAAACTTTATATGCTATTATATTGTCTTTTAAGGTCATGTTTAAATGATGCACTCTCTTTAAAGTACACATAAAAGCAACATAAAATCAAAATAAATCAGCCCCATTTACATTTTAAATTCACACTTTCCTAGTTTAATTGTGAAGGATTCATCAAAGCTTGTTATTCTGAAAAAAGTTGCTTTTGTATTATTTTCAAAAACTTTTGATGAACTCTCTCTGGTTTTAAATGGTATTTTCTTCAGTAAAGGTTTTTGTCACATCTGAAATTTCTGGGCTAAAAAAGGTTTGTTGTCTGAAGCAAAAATCACTTTCAAATTTTCCAGCTTTCTATTGGTAAACTCGAATCAGCCTTCATTGGAAACTCCAGATTGCACTGGTTCTTATAATATTACTGAAATTTTGTGAGTGAAATTTTTAAGGATGCACTGATATGAAAAATTTGGTCAATACTGAGAACTGATTAAGTGCTTTTGAGAGCCTGATTACAAAAAAAAACCCCACCATTAAAAACTATTAAACGGTTCAACATAAATCTAACATAAAGTGGATTAAATGAATGAAATAATGCTTAAATAATGCAAACAAGCGACTAGACCACATTACTTATGTGTAAAAAAAATAAGCAAAAATCATGTCCCATGGATACGTTAAATTTGACCAGTGATATCATTGATTTCGATTGGTTAATATTGATTTTTTTCAATCTAGTCAAATTCTGACAGAATACTGTATAAAATGAAGTCCCATCTTACATAATTTTTCACTGAACATTGTTGTTGCTTCAATGCTGTTTTCCTGGATAAAGCAAAAATGTAATGGTTCTTAAAATGTATGACAGCTCTACAAATGTATAGTTGTATAGTTGAAATACGTTAAAAGTAAGATTTTCTTGTCTTGTTTCTTTGTGTGGTTTGCTGTTATGTGACCCAGCTGACCCAGTGACCAAATTTCAGCACAGAAAACACTCTGTGCATCATTGTTTGTGCACAAATAAGCTTGAACACATTGAGCACCCAGTTTTGTCAACCCAGATAATCAATTAGCTGCTTTAATATGCAGGTCTGTGTGAAGGCAGCTGTTGCGCCGCTCTACTTTCACTCTACTATTTAAAGGCTTGGCACGATAACATCAATAGTGTCTTTTCCTGCCACGACTCACAAACAAAAGTAGTATATTTTTAGAAAAGGCCTGTTTGTGGTCCATTGACAGAGGTAAATATCATAACAGAGTATATATCATAACAGATAAATAGTGACTGTACCTTTAAGACTTTATTCTGTGTTTTAGTACTCTACTCTTCTTCCAGTAGCGTCTCTGTTGGCCTGAGGGTGTTACGGTCCCGGTGGTGTCAGCACGGGCTGCGCCGGCGCTCCGGGCCACAGAAATGACCGTTATGTCCACTCCCACAGTGCATTGTCATTTGCGTGGGCAGCGGGCCGGATTGATTCTGACAGCAGCGCTAGGTCATTAGCGGAGAGCTCAGAAGTCCTCTGTCAAAGCGCTCCACGCTTCCGCCCGGCTAAATAATAGCATTTATATCACCCAGATCATGCTTAGCAAGAGATGAATTATAGATGCAGGGTTTGGTTTTAAGGCAGATGAGAGCTTAGCTGCCTGTGAAGGGCAAAAGCAGTCTATGGTCACAGAGAGAGACTGAACCTTTGGCCGTTCTTTTTGGGAGATAAGGTTCGTCAGTAAATTAGCCGTGAGTTAATGGATAGTTTACAAAGCTGCTAAATGTTGATGATCACGCATGTTTTGGGAGCCGCCATACGGCCTAACCTTGACTGCCATCAGATGAGCTGTGCTTCAAAAACATCAAAGAAAAGAGTGTTTTGCCCTGTATAAATACGTTTATTAGAAAGCAAGCCTCCACAGAAATAATTTGGACACTTAAGTCACACTAAAAATGTAAAATATAAAATGCAGTGTCATCTACTAGCATATGATACTATGTTCCCTTTTACTAAGCCATTTTGCATTTATATTTAATTAACTGATGGTTATTTTTATTAACCGTATGAGGTCCATTTCGGCCTGATGAAAGCCCATTTCTGCCACTGAATAGAAAATAGAAAAGGTGATGTTTTTCCTCGGAATTGTGAGTTTACATCTCACAATTCTGACTTTTTTTCTCAGAATTGTGTGATATAATCTTGCAATTGCGAGTTATAAAGTCACAATTGCAAGACATTAACTTGCAATTCTGAGAGCATGTGTATCTCATAAATTTTTTACCCCTAAAAATTGGACTTTATATAAGTTTATATCTCACAATTCTGAGAAAAAAAGTCTGAATTGCGAGATATGAACTCGCAATTGCAAGAAAAAAGTATTTTATCTTGCAATTCTTACTTTATTACTTGCAACTGTGAGTTTATATCACACAATTCTGAGAAAAAAGTCAGAATTGCGAGTTTGTATCACTCAATTCTGACTGTTTTCTCAGAATTGTGTGATATAAACTTGCAATTGCGAGTTATAAAGTCAGAATTGCGAGACATAAACTTGCAATTCTGGGAACATAATCATATATATTATATATATATATATCTTTTTATTAACCCCTAAAAATTTGAATTTATATAAGTTTATATCTCACAATTCTCAGAAAAAAAAGTCAGAATTACTGGGGGAAAAAACAGAGTTGCAAGAATTAAACATGCATTTGCAAGGAAAAATTCAGAATTGTGAGTTTTTATCTTGCAATTCTCACTTTATTTTTTTGCAATTCTGAGTTTATATCACCCAGTTCTGAGAAAAAAGTCAGAATTGTTTGTTTATATCTCACAATTCTGACTTTATTACTTGCAATTGCGAGTTTATATCACAGAATTCTGAGTAAAAAGTCAGAATAGCCAGTTTGTATCACTCAATTCTGATTCTTTTCTCAAAATTGTATGATATAAACTCACACTTGCAAGTTATAAAGTCAGAAATGCGAGACATAAACCTGCAATTCTGAGCATATATATATATATATATATATATATATACTTTCTACTATCTTTAGATAAGGTCTAAAAAAATTCTGAATAAAACCATGCAAAAATTCAGAAGACCAGGCCTAGATCAGTGGTTTTAAAACAGGTGCCTTACATTTTTTTTTTAAAATTATTTAAAATAAGACAAAACAACTATTAAATTAGCTTAAAAATATAAATTTTATAAAATTTTATTGACTCACTTAACAACAATCAAGATTACCACAGTCTTGAAAAAACAATTTCTAGAATTGGAAAAAAAAAATACAAAAAAACAATTACAAGTTAAGAAATGTATAAAATCTTAAAATGCCATAAAATATGTATCTTATTAGATAGAAATAGAGTTAAAATATTTTTTATATAAAAAAAAAAAAACTAATCCAGTGAATCACAAACAACTTTCAAAGTCATGGGGCCTTTAAGTATTGTCGTGTAGTATGGAAGACTGTTGAGGTCAAAAAGGTTAAGAACTTATGGCTTAGATCAAATCTGCAGATGTTTGTTACATTTTCTGTGCTATTTTTGGTAGAAAATATATTAAACTACTACTGTAGTCTTATTGGTATGAAAACATAGTCAAATGTGTCAAAATATTTCTTAAACAATCACACAACAGGATGGCGAACGTGCAGAACATGGCTGGCATTTTCTGCTGTTATGTGGACACAGATCGCTCTCTTTTGGGCATCTGCCGTTTTTGCATTCATAATAGGGATGTGCCAGACAGCATGTCAAAAACTTTCTGATCTTCACTGAACAAATTAACAGCGCTGTTGTTTATTGCTTATCGGTTGTTTTTGATGTGTTTTAGTGATAAAGGATGAAGAGCGTTCAGAGACACTGATCGACAGGGAGCCTTAATTACTGCCTGCATCTGCGTGCGCGTGTGTGTGTGAGTGTGTGTGTGCGCACCTGTGGCGAGCGATGGGGTGACAGGACACCAAACGCCTCTTAATATGTCTCGCAGCTTCAAGTTCCAGCACTCAATCTTTCATCAACTCCTTGTTTACTTTCTTCTCTTTCGCTCTCTTGTTGTTTGTTTTGTAGCGTCGTCTTTGTTGTTTTTGGCTTGTTTGTGATAATAGGGCTTGGATTAAAAAAGAGAAGAGTGGGGGGAAAAAAAACACAGACACTTTGAAAACCCTTCGATCTTCACACCGGAGGAAAGCGCAAAGACGACGGCTTTAGAAATGACAGCTGTTTACATTTGCATAACATCAAGGCGGAGCGAGGCAGTGTCTTTGAGCCCGTCTGTGTGCAGCTGTCACCGGCTGTAATCGCAGGTTGATTCGCGGTTCACAGGAATCGCCATCACGCTTCTCTGGCTCTTCGGTGAGATCAGGTAGAAGGTGGCAGAGAAGGAAAATAACACGCAGGGAGGGTGTTCTTCACCTCAAAGCGCCTTATCCTCGAGACGTCAAGATCCTCTCATACATGCAGATGGTTTTAGGGACGTCAGGCCTCGGTCTGAGAGCTACACGTCCATTTTGACTTTTCTGGGGCCATTAGTTCTAAAGGTTAAAGGGATAGTTCACACAAAAATAAAAAAGCTGTCATCATTTACTCACCTCCATGTTGTCTTTGAACAAAAAAAGAGATGATACAGTAATTATATGGTAAATATACATATATATATATAGGGCTACAGCAGAGGGGAAGATTTGTTTTTTTAGTCATATGGCTTCAGAATATGTATTTATTTATTTATTTATGTACTTATTTATTCATTTGTATACTGCTGCTACTACTACTACTACTACTAAAAAACGGCTTCTGATTATTTTTTTTTATTTAAGTAATCAGTTTATTTATTTAATTATTTTGTAATTTACTACTACTACTACTACTACTGCGGCTTCTAATTTCAGTAATAATATAATGGATTAAAATGACAATTTTTTTTATTTATTGTACTACTACTACTGCTACTGAATAATAATAATAATAATATTATAATAGCTTCAGATCACTTTTAGTAATATATTTAAATGATTAATAGTAATAATAATAATGGCTTCAGATGACTTTATTAATTAATATAAATAATAATAATTTATAATAAATAAATAATAATAACTAATTTAGAATAAAAAAATAAACAAATAAAAAAATGCATAAATCAGTGTAGACCAAAAAATGCACAAGGTATTAATATAAATATTTATTTATATTAATCATTGATAATTATACATTTTACTCTATGCCACATATTAAGATTAATCAATTAAGAATTAAAAAAAAAAAATTAATTTATGTGTCATTTTAAAAAAGGAAGAAAGAAAAAAAGAAAGAAACAAAGGAAGGAAGAAAGAAGTTTAACATCACATCATCTTTTTTCTGCTTTTATGACCATATTTACATTTACAACTGCCCCAGTCACAATATGCCTTCACTTTTTGCTAAATAAAATTTCTTCAAAATATCTTATTATATAAATATCTGATATTTTGTATTGTATGGGAGGAAGCTGTATTATATGGGAGAAGCCAAGCTTCATGCGTTTGTAAAGGAATGGATGGTGTTCTTGCAATTTTCTTCTAATGTTATTATGCACAAAAATAACTTTTCTTAACAAGCTCACCATTATGCAGGAAACGGCGCCCATGAGCGTACTTAACACATTACAGAGCAACGTCTAAATCACAAAGATATTCCTGTGATAACTCTTTAATGTAGGGTAATAATCACCCTTGATTTATTATGTATGGCTCATTATTTTATTTAGGAACATTATTTTTTGTTTTAAGACTTGGATTCCTGGCTTGGGCTCCTCTTTTAATGCAAGTCTGTGAGATTTGTTCACCTTTATTACTATCAATCAAGAATATCACTTAGAATAGCATTTGATCTATTGATCTTTGATCATTCATGGTAAAATTTAACAATTAATTTAGGGGTTGTTCAAATCTCCAACTCTCAGTACAAGCAGTAGTAATAGTATTTTATTTTCTGATCTTCCTTTAGCTGTTTTTGTTCTTTTGTTGGCTTCAGTTTTAGTTGATCTCCATCTCTATTAGTCCAGGTCTGTCTTGCATTCACAGCGCATAGATTTGTAAAAAAGTGAGGCAGACGTGTTTTCTGTGATGTCCATCACGGAGCGCTTGAGATCACAGTGTGAGCGCGTCTGAGGTCAGTGCTTTCTGCTTTTAGCTCTTTTATTTACATCAGCTGTCGGAGGATCTCCATAGCTTTCCTTTCGTTCACTAATTTGCTGTTGAAAGCAAACATGTCAGAGCCCCTCTTGTTGTGGTTCACTAGCTTGCATAACATAATGCGAACAGCATTTACATATCCATAAACACACAAACACACACACACGCACACACACTCGGCTCGATCTCATCTCATGTGTCGGATGGCTTCCTGACAGATCATCCATTCTACTGCCGTCCAACACGACGGATGAGTTTTCACACTCTTCCCATCTAGATTTCTCACTGTTTCTCTCTTTCTTTCTCATGGTGTTGTTGGTGTATTAGCCACATGCTGCTGCCTGCATCCTCCTCAAGCACACACTTTATTGCATGTCACCTCATTTGCTGGATGCTGTACAGTTTGGACAGAGGAGATGTGACATAGAGATGAACTCTGACAGGATGACTGTTGTGTGTTTTCTCTGAGACTAAAGCTCTGCTGCCTTGCTGTCTGCTGCCTATATTAGCAGCCTTCTTTCTTGCTCAAACAGAAGCTCATAAATGACTCATTTAGGGTGCACTACATAGACAACAGCTTTGAGGCCCCACTAGAGTTTGTTATCGGCATTATTTAGATGCTCTAAATAATGAAATGCATTAAAAAGTACAATTTAGTTGAATTGTACTCTTTCATTAACTGTTTAGGCATTGAATTAAAGATTTTTGTTCAAAGAGACAAAAAAAAAATGCATCAAACTTTCCTAGTTAAAAAAATGAACTTCATTTTCGAAAATCAATAAATATGCGACAGTTGAATGCAACTTTTTGTCTCTCAAAAAAATGTGCACAAAAATTAACTTGATTTTCAACACTCAATAAATTTGTGACGATTGAATTCAGCTTTTTGTCTGTCAAAAATAACATGCGCAATACACAGTAGTACATTTTTGTTCAAAGAGACCATAAAAACTGCATCAAACTTTCCTGGTTAAAAAAATAAACTTGAATTTCAAAAGTCAGTTAATTTGCGACGCTTGAATGAAACTTTTGGTCTGTCAGAAATAACACGCACAATAAAAAATAGTAGAATTTTGTTCAGAGACAACAAAAACTGCATCAAATTTTCCTGGTAAAAACATGTTAACTTGAATTTCAAAAGTCAATTTGCGACAGCTGAATGCAACTATTGTCTGTCAGAAATAACATGCACAATACGCAGTAGTAGATTTTTGTTCAAAGAGACAACAAATTAACTTGAAAATTAACTTGAATTTCAAAAGTCAATAATTTTGTGACAGATGAGTGCAACTTTTTGTCTGTCAAAAATAGCATGCACAATACAGAGTAGTACATTTCTTTTTCAAAGAGACAATAAAAACTGCATCAAACCTTCCTGGTTAAAAAAATGAACTCGATTTTGAAAAGTCAATAAAATAGCAACAGTTGAATGCAACTTTTTGTCTGTCACAAATAACATGCACAATACACAGTAGTAGATTTTTGTTCAAAAGGACAATAAAAACTGCATCAAACCTTCTTGGTTAAAAAATAAACTTGATTTTCAAAAGTCAGTAAATATGCTACAGCTGAATGCAGCTTTCTGTCTGTCACAAATAAGTAGTAGATTAATAGATTTTTGTTCAAAGAGACAATAAAAACTGCATCAAACTTTCCTAGAAAAATAACTGTACATATACAGTACAGAGTTCATAGAAAGCGTTGCCACTTTAATTCACCGTGTCTATTTGTATGTGTGTGTTTGAGTCTATACAGGTGAGAAATGGTAGTCAGACAGGAGCAGCTGGCGCGTGTGTGTGTATCTGCAGGTGGCAGCTGTGTGCAGGTGTGTTTGAGTTCTCCTGTCACCGGGTGGCAGGTGTTTTCCGGCCACAGGTAGAACGTGAGCACATGTGGCAGGTGGAACAGATACTCTCAGTTAACGGCAAGCGGGTGACGACCGGACACGATCCGCCCTCGAGACCCCCGCGATGGGCGCGCGGACCAGGAGTCTTTGCGACTGGACGGTAATGTCAAATACTTCGGTACAGAATGCCGTAACACGCCTATACATGCTAATGCGCTTTCAGAGCGCATGCTAATGTACGAACGGTATAGTCTGCGTTCGGCAGCCCTTTAGTTTCAGCTCAGACTCTGTCAATAAAACCTGACCGGACGTCACCGAAGGATCTTGGGGAGGGAAAAAAAGGTCAGTGGGCAGCGCAAAGCGGGGAATTTTGATGATCCGGCCTCTGTTTCCTGCGCAGCCCTTCTGGTTCATTAGCAGTGGGAATTTGGACAGGGAGAAGGTGGAGGGGGGATAGATCCACCCTTATTACTTATGCAGTCAATAGCAAGGCTTGTCTGCATTCATAATTGTTTGATTTTATAGGCCAGTCTTTAAACAAACATTGTCTATGGTAATGCCCTGCCCTGATGGATGGGAGAGGTTTTGTCTGTGAATATCATTTGGATAATTAAAAATGACAGACCAAATCGCCCGCTGTCTTGACCCTCACTTTGTCTCCCGAGTGATGCCGGCGAGATGCTGATTGCTGTCAATCACGGGTCTGCCGAGGATTGGGGAACGCGGGCAGCCATGAACCTTGACCCACGCTGTTGATCTGAAATAGATAACAACCTTGAAATACCTGCAGAATTTCAACAGGCGCGGGGCACCTTCCCCAAAAGAGACACATCCTCTACACACGCTGTCTGTTTCTCGCTGTCTGCTCGGGTTGGGAACCGAGAACTGGGTCTTTTTCAGGACCGAAACACTGGAACCCAACGTCTGTATGTTTTTTAACGGGGTCATTAATATACAACTGCTGACTTTTACAGTAACATTTATCATTTTCATGTCACATTTCTCATTTAGTTGAACTTGTTTTAATTAAACTGAAATAAAAATTCAGAAAAAAGTATATAGAAACAATATAGAAAAAAAAACTAAAAAACAACAAAATGACCAAAACAGAAAATCTTAAAAAAAAATATATATATATATATAAATAAAAACTATAATAGCATGAGTGATACTGTATGAAAGCTTGTATTTCTTTTTTTAATAAAACAAACTTTAACTGAAATCATTTTATTTGAGCTAGTTACCAACTTTATAAAACGTATGTACATTGCTGAAATAATAAAAACTAAAACTTCAGTAAAAACATAAACTATATATACACCTTTGTAATCAAAAAAGACAAAACACAACAAAATTACTAAAAATTAAAACTACATTTCAAATGAAAACCGGAAATTAAAAAATGTAAACTATTGATAACAACTATAATAGTATAATCGTATTTGATTGATATTATATGAAAAAAATATGTTTCTTAAAATAAAATTTAATTAAGCTGAAATAAAAGAAAATATAAAAAATAAATGTATTTTATTTGAGCTAGTTGCCAACTTTTTATTTCATTTTTTATGTAAACTTTATGTACTATGTACTAATAAAAATGTCAAAACAACAAAATTCCTAAAACTTAAACCACATTTAAAATGAAAACAGAAAATATAAAAAGGTAAAATATTGATAACTATAGTAGTATAATAATATTTAAATGATATTCTATGAAAAACTTGTGCTTCTTAAAATAAATTGAACTTTAACTGAAATAAAAGAAAATAAAAAAATGTATTTTATTTAAACTAGTTACCAACTTTTTATTTTTATGTAAACTTTATGTACTATATACATCATAATAAAAATTGCAAAAACTTTAGCTACAGTTAAAATAAAAACAGAAAATACTAAAAATTAAATATTAATTTCAACTGTAAAAGTATCTCAGTGAAACTATATAATAAATATTTGTTACTTGAAAAAAAATTATCTAATTACCAAATTACTAAAATAACTAAAATTAAAACTTAAAAATTCATAAGAACTATAAAGATTAAAATTACTAAATTATTAAAACATTTAGCTAAAATTAAAGTAAAAAAAAAAAAATATATATATATATATAATAATGAGCACTAATACTGTAATAAAAACTATAATAGCACCTCAGTTATTCTAAAATAACACTTAGAACTGACTTCCCACATCAAGCTGGAATATAATTATTTAAACATTTAACATTTTAACATTACACAGTCCACCAGTTAAGACCAATTATTCTTCAAATACTAAAAGGAGTCATTAAAGAATTGAAACTGTAGAGCAATTGGACCTTATTTTATGATCCACACCCCCACTTTAGTTCTTTTTGCTCCTGTTTCACACAGAAACAAATTAAAACATCAACCCGTTGGCCTCCTACAGTGTTTTAGGATACCGTGTGTTTTCTTTTGTCTCGTCTTTTATTCAGCTCTCTACATCTGTCTTTTTAGCTTTTTTGTTAATCTCTCATTTCCTCCTTCCTTTCACGTTTCAGCACGTTTCAGAGTTGTTCCTGCGGTCTGCCGCATACTTTTATATGATAATTTCCAGTTGTTTTCTCCTGCCAACGCGATGTCTTTCCTCTCGCCGCTGTGGTGTGGGTGTTTAAGTGCTTTAATTAGAACAGAACAGAGGATGGTGTCTCTATTATCATATACCAGCGAGCATCACTTTAGAAGTTGGGAAACCACTTAGTGTTTGTAAACTGGATATGTTACAGAACCTTAATTTAATTTTATTTTGTGAAGTTTGTTCAATTTGTACACCTTTAAGATTTATATTAACTGTTCCGATAGAGCATCATAGCTTTATTATGGTAAAGTGATGTATCAGATGGTGATGCTTTCATATTTGCATGGTATTGAATGATTGCCATGGTATTTGTTGTAAAATGCATGGTAGCTGCATGATGCTTTTTGTTATGGTGCACAACAATATTTTTTAATTTATATGCATCCTATTTCAAATGTTAAAATATAAAAGTTTTAGATAAAGTATCTAGGCTCCTACATACATATCTTTCCATATTTGTTGTGTGAGATAAAAATATTTCTAATATTTTACATTAGATTAATGTTACAGTATCTGGAGTGTAAGATATATTTGTCATCGAGGGAACGCTCTCTCAATATAGACGGCTCAGAGCTGAACACATTTAGTCCTTCGTCGCTTTTCAATTTTCCGACTGCTGAACTACACCCTCCCCATCTCTCTCCAAATCCAGCCAGGCATTAGAAACAATATTTCCCTGGGCAGAACTCCTCTCTCGGCAGGGCATTTGCTCCCTGAAATATACTGCTGCTACCATGGTACAGACATGGTATCAAATGCAGGCACAGTATTCATGCGTATTATTTAGTATTCAAAACTACTTTAAAGAGAAAAAGACCATAAAATTACCATGGTACATGTTTAGAAAAAACATGGTATATCTATTGCATGCAGACTTAAATTATTTGATTAATAAATTATTATATCAATAGCTGTATAAAATATACAAATTTTATGTTGCATTTATATTTATATATGTATTTATATTATACAAATACTGAAGGTTATTTGTGGTATTTACATGAGTAGAACTACAAAGTAAAGAATACTATTGATATACCATGATACCATGCCTTAAAAACAGTAATCTGATTTCCAAACCTATGATTTTATTGTATTTGTTTTTTTAGTGACACAAAAACATGCAGCTCAATCAAATCAAATGTTGTCTGGTTCCTGAACATATGACTCTTACGAATCGGTTCTTTTGCCGTGAATCAGATTCATTCAGTGCGACCAAAGAAGTCTGATTCCTGAACAAATGACTCTTTTGAATGGTTTTTGGCTTACAACTGTGATTAATAAATCAGTTTAGTTAGTGACTGATTCATATGGCAATGTGTATCAAAATATGCGTATTATAAATATTAATGAGTGAAATATATAACATTTTTTGTTTGCTATAGTACTGTTTCAGGCCAATTATGGGGTTGATTTTATAGCAAAAAAACACCTCACATCTTTAAAAAGGTTATCTAAATTTAAATTTCAAGTTTTTAGTGTGAACTATAGTTCAGATGCTGTTGACATTGGTAAAACATTGAATCTTTTGCTTGTAATAGTTAAAAATGAATCTGAATTTTAGTTGAATCACTTCGGCAAAGTGTCCGTCAAACGAACTAAGCGCAATTATGGCTTTATCCACTCATTGAATCTGTTTGCGCTGCTGGTTTCAAAGTGAAGCGCGCATTTCGTTTAGGCGATCAGCTCGTGATCTGCTGTTTGCCGCATCTCAGAGTCAGAGCAACCAATTACGCTTTGTTTTCTCATTAGCATAATTTTCACAATTTGAATTGGCAGATGTTTACAGTATTTCATTAGGTTTGTAATGAGACGTGTTTGTAAACCTGTTTTCAACTGAAGCTTCCTGCCAAAATAAAAGCTCAATTGCAGTTTCCGTCAAAATAAAAGCTCATAGGTATAATTCTTGCAAGCAAGGACTAAAATTAACAGACACGGACAAAGAAAATACTGTACAGCCAGAGCAAGCTCACTGTTTATAGGAAGAACTGTCTTCAGAGAAGTTTCGATTTCATTTTTTCCCCTCTGTTCCATAAGCGCCACCTGCTGTCAGAGAGTGAGTCTGCCGTTTTTGTTTTATGAAGTTTTTAGCATTATTTCACAAAGCTAAAGTCAAGTCAGACCTTCTGTTTTTGCTGCAGATGTCGAAATGATACAAATTGAAATGAAAAAACTGCTCATGCTACATGTGTGTTTCATTTTTGTTTGTATCATGATTAAAATGCAGTGGTTGGTTCTTTGGTCCATTATTAAATATGTTTGTAGTAGCAGCAAAAAGTTTTAGGCCCTGCTTGCAAGGATAGAAATTGTATTTCATTTATTTTACTTACTTATTACTAATTTATTTACTTTATTATTGATTGATTTTTTTTTTTTTTTGACAAGAAGCTAATGCATTATAAAAAACAAATTAAACAATTCATCAATTAATATAAACATTTATATAATCTAAACAATTAAGACAATAAAATATGTTTATTTGTTATTTTATTAATATAATAATTGTTTAACTGATACGTTTAATCATCCATTTTCTTAAAAATGAAAAAGGCTTTTCATTATATAAAACTTTTTTTTATAATTGTTTATTTTTTTTTTTGGCCTGCATCTGAACTGTAAATCATGCTTTTTACAGTAATTTTTCAGATTAGTATGTTAGACATTGCCCTACCATGCTCATAAAGGTAAAAATTCACAAATCTGATCTTAATAATAAATACAGTAACAAATGTGTTGCTCATTGTTAGTTAATGCACTAAATTTAGTGAACAAATGGAACCTTGTTGTAAAGTGTTACCATTGTGTTTTTGTTGTTTCATGTCTCTTTTTCAGTACAGTACGATCTGAGGCAAAACCAAGCGCTCCTGTTCTAATCGTCTGTAGACGTTTGGTTTTTCTGTGTAGACGCGGCGTTAGAAGAGACACGTCTGTCTGAACAGCGCGTCTGACTTTCTAATGACGAGGGGGGAGAAATGTAAACCTCCATCTCCAAATAGTGCGCGCAAATCCGACTGTGGAAATTAATCCTCTCAATTCTCTGTTCCTCATTGTGTCGCGCCAAAGGAATTTGATCCCATTGAATAATTTCATTATAACTTGTGAGCTTGTGGATTAATGGGAATCTTCACTGTAAAGACAAACAGGAGAAGGGGAAGCTGTCGGTTTGCTCTCTTTCTTTCTCTTTGTCTCTCTTCTCTCGTTCTCTCCTGTCACCTGCCGCACAGTCGAACCCGAGACACAATCAGTGTGCACAATGGCATACTTGTAAACAAGATTAATGCCCATGTACTGTTTTAACAGCTTGTCAAGAGATCACATGAACACAATGGCAGCAGGTTATTACACATCCGCACTACATTATTAAGCTGATATGTACATTTATGATTCACTAAACCCCTGGCTTGAACTAAAAGCGTTCAGACGCGGTTACAGATCGACATTGGTAAAACATTGGATCTTTTGATTGTAATAGTTAAAAAATTAATTTAAAAAATTTCCCTTCCTGTGGTTTAATAATCCACAGTAAATAAACATTGATGTGGGATTAAAGAGACATATGTAATTAAAAGAAAACAACAAAAACAAACCAGAAATGTAAGAAAAGAGATGCTTTGTTTGTAAAGGTATTAATTAATTAGCATAGACTCATTAAATATGTCTCCTTCAGAAAGAGATTTGACATGTATTAGTGTTCAAAAGTTTTTTTTGTTTTTTTTTCATGTAGGATGCATTAATTTGACCAAAAGTGACACTAAACACCTTTATAATGTTTCTAATTTAAATAAATACTGAAAACTGTATTCATCAAATAATCTTGAAAATACTGATTATAAGATTATAAGCAGCAAAATAGCATATAAAAATGTTTTCTGAAGGATCATGTGACACTGAAAACTAGTAATGATTCTGAAAATTCCACTTTGCATCACATAATATGATATTACTTTTTAAAATATATTCAAATATAAAACAGTTGTACTAAATTGTAATAATATTTTACAATAGTATTGTTTTTGCTGTATTTTTGATCAAATAAATGCAGCATTGGTGAGCAAAAAACATTCCATCAAAGGAATAAATTACATTTTAAAATAGTTTCAAACAGAAAAGTTATTTTGTATTGTCATAATATTTTTATAGGACTGAATGAAATATTTTTCCCCAATTTCCTTTTTTTATTTTTATTTTTTAAATCATTCTGGATTTTTTTTTACATCTTTCTAGACTCTGTTTTTATGGTTAAATTTGTTATTTATCAAAAAGCATTTCTAATTAATTGATTGACATAATTAATTGATTAAACAGCAATTTATTAAAATGTTTTACTTTTTTTCACATTTTAAGGCCTTAGGAAATTTTTTTTTTTTTCCTCAAATTCCTTTCGTTTAGTTTCCTGCATTCCATTGTACTGTTTTACTAAATGTTAATAATCGAAAACATCATCATTTTATATATATATATATATATATATATATATATATATATATATATATATATATATATATATATATATATATATAGAAACATATGTTTGTTGTGTATTTCAATTTTTGGCTAAATTATTTATTGTAAATAATTTTTAAAACTTTATTTTAATTTTAACAACTTTAAAGGTGATTTTCTCAAAATTTAGATTTTTTTTGCACCCTCACATTTCAGATTTTTAAATAATTGTGAATATTGTCTTATTCTAGCAAACCATACATCAGTGGAAAACTTATCTATTCCATTTTCAGATGTTTATATCTCAATTTCAAAAAATTGACCCTTATGACTAGTTTTGTGGTCCAGGTTCAAAAATAATATTTCTGTCACGATTTCTTCAAGTTAAACTGAACTTTTATTTTGACAGGGTTGCTGTGAAGACCTTCTAAGTTTTTGTTTGTATATGATATGATCACAGGGCCCTATTTTTACTGTATTTTTGAGGAAATAAATCCAGCTTTGGTGAGCATACGAATCTTGTTTCTAAAACATTTTTAAAAACCTGCAGTGTGCATCCCTTAGTTTCTATTTAATCCTCAACTATATGCACTAGCCAACTTATGCACTCAGAGAGACGCTGGCAATATTTAAGAACTGAATGGAAATAAATGAATCCATAAAACACTAAGAGGAAAGGATCCGTCTGAGCGCCGTGAGACAACAAACAGAACGGCAGGTTGGATGTGGCCTCCAGGCCCCGTCCTGCAGAGCTGGGGTTTTTTAGCGTGCTGTTTTATAGCACTCCGAGTTTGTCATCCAGAGACTGTAAAGTGGAAGTATCTCCGTCTCGTTAGAGCCGGAATGGGAGACTCCCGTCGGTTCGGAGTGCCGGAATGCTCTGCTTTAATTGCGTTTGATGGCAGCTCTGCAGAACGAACCAGTGGAAAGAGCTTTTTATTGCCTTTCCACCGGGGTCCCGTCTCGTGTGCTGATCTTTAAACATCGAGGCTTCTTTTCAACCTGAGAATAACAAGCTGTGGTTTATATTATTGGTTAACAGGCTTTTGTTTGTAGGCGTTGAGACACCTCCAGTTAGATGTTTCACAGAAGAAAGAAAGCCATACAGGTTTGACATGAGGGTTAGTAAATGATGAGAGGAGTTTCATTTTTGGGTGAACTATGCCTTTAAGTAAATGTCTTTTCCCACTCCATCTCTCTTTCTCTTTCTCTGGCTCTGTCTGGTAGTGAGCAGTCATGTAGTGACTCAGAGTTTCCCTGGGGCTTGATTTTATGATCTAATGGCAGTCACAGTCTCCCTCGCTCTCTCTCTCTCTTTCTCTCTCTCTCTGGCTTTGTCTATAATAAAGGAACGTATAATAACTCATGGTGCCAATTTTGACATTTCAAAGCATTTACAAAAACACTGGTTTCTTGGACGTCATCACTGCTGGTTAAGTAAATGTTGCTCATGGGAATCACATTGTTTCTTATGAGCAGTGATTAATAGGCTTGATTGCAGCTACTGTACTGTGCACGCTGGAGTCTATTTATCTCAATTCTTTCTGCAGCGTAAAGGAATAAAAAGAATAATTCACCTAAAAATAAATATTCTGTCATCATTTACTCACCCTTATTTTGGTCCAAAACCTGTTTATAAACATTATTCATAAAACTTAGTATTATAAATATTAATATAAAGAGAGAGAGAGAATCTTCCACAATTCAAATTTTTCCCAAACTTGTTTATTTGTTTGTTTATAAAATGACATTTCCTTTCTGTTCTAAATACTATTTATTTGTTTATTTTTTTCCATGAAACAAAAGACCAAAATTCAATTTAATTATTTCCATTTTTGTTCTAAAAATGATTTATTTATTTATTTATTTATTTTCTGTTAAACGAAAGACCAAAATTCAAGTTCATCATTTCCTTTTTTTCTAAAAACAATTTATGTATTTGTATATTTATTGTTTTCTATAAAACGAAAGACCAAAATTCTAAAACTATTTATTTGTTTATTTATTTTTCATGAAACAAAAGGCCAAAATTCAATTGTATTATTTCCTTTTTTGTTCTAAAAACTATTTGTTTGTTTGTTTATTTATTTATTTTTTAATTTCTATGAAACGAACAAACAAATTGCAGTTTCTACATTTCCTTTTTTGTTCTAAAAAAATATTTATTTATTTGTTGTTTTCTATAAAACAAAAGACCACAACTGAAGTTCGACATTTTCTTTTTGTTCTAAAAACTGTTTATTTATTTGTTTGTTTTCTATAAAATGAAAGACCAAATTCAAGTTCATCATTTTCTTTTTTGGTCTAAAAACTATTTATTTATTTTCTATGAAATGAAAGACCAGAATTCAAGTTCTACATCTTCCTTTTTGTGCTAAAAACTATTTATTTATTTATTTATTTATTCATTCATTCATTCATTTAATTATTTTCACCAGAATTCAAGTTTCAAATTTATGTTTTTCTGTATTTCTGTATTTATTTATTTCATTTTCTATAAAATGAAAGACAAACATTCAAGTTAATAATTTCCTTTTTTGTGCTAATTTGTTTATTTATTTATTTATTTTCTATAAAACGAAAGACCAAAATTCAAGTTGATATTTTCCTTGTTTGTTCTAAAATGTATTTATTTATTTATTTTTTTTATTATTATTATTATTATTATTTATTTTATTATTTAACAAAAATCAAGTTTTTTTCATTTTCTTTTTGTTCCAAAATCTTGTTTGTTTGTTTTCCCTTCAAAGAAAGGTCCACATTTTTTTCCACTGTGAACATAAATTGAATGCTATAACTGTAGTGTGTCAAAAAAAAAAAAAAGTTTGATCGTTCTTTATCTATGAAGTCTTTTGCTGTCAAATGAGATATTCATGAGCTCATTTAATGTTCGTAGCAAGGATAAAAAATCTTGTGAATCTCATTTTGTGCAGAAATTTTGTGGCAACAGATTGAATCGCATAAATAATGATTGTTTACAAACAAGCTTCCAAAACACTTCTCATTGTTCAGATAAAAAAGACTCAGAACTCATGTTTTGATTCAGTCAGAAGTTCTCATGCATAGTAGTATTTTAAAGGTGAAATGTGTCATTTCTATTCTATTTAAAATGTTTGAAACCTGTCTGAAAACAGTCATTTTTGCTGATAGTGGCAGAGAAATGACCTGTGATTTGCCGTTGAGTCTGATCAGTTTGGGCGTCCGTGTAACGGTGCATTCGGCGGTGTTGTGGCCACTGAAACGTCTCTTGTTTTTCTTATGTAACAGCTGTAGTCTGTCTCTCTCTCCACCTGAGCGCTGGAATCAACTTTGCGTCGCAGACGTGCAGTCATTATTCACCCGGCGCCTGCCTGCATAAGTAACAGCACAAATCGCACGCCAAACACGCAGAGAGAGAGAACGAATATAGTAAGTAAATATTCCATGCTGTTAGCCAGCCATACGCTTTATTTGTTTGCGAGGGCGTTAGCGAATCACAAACCGAAGGCATTTCTCACAGGCCATAAAAAATGGATGACTCTTTCCGAGGGGAGTGGCCACCATCGTGCTGAAACTGCGCCAGAGTTTCACTGACCTTCATCGCTGTGACTGAGGCATTATGGGATATCTCTAAAGGGCATCTGAGGCTGTCTAGGGTGGGTCTGGGGTAAAGCAGAGGAGTTTCCTGTCCTCTCCTTCAGCCCGTGTGCGTGCGTATGTGTGTGTGTGTAACCAAGCGCGGCCTCTGCGTCCCACCCATCCTCTCTCGCTCTGACAGCCACTAATAATAAGGCATGAAGACAGTCTGACAAAATGAAGACAAATGCAGCATGCTGCCCCGGAATCATAATCTCTGGCGGGTCTCAGTGAAAGAGACATCCTAACTGTACACGGATGTTCTTTATAACGCACTCCTGTGACCTACACGCACAAACACACTTGTGCGCCTTTTACATCTGAACTGAGACTTTGATGTTAGATATCATATCCTGATTTTGAAACGATGTGGATGACAACTTTAACGTTGAATTTTAAGATGATTTTTATATTATATAATATTGCATAATATTATTCATAATTATTATTTTATGTGTGTATATAATTATACAAAAGTATAAATTATAGTATTTTAATTAACTATATATATATATATATATATATATATATATTCATTTGTATACTGTAATTTTATAATAGATATTAGTGTTATATAGAAATATATATATATATATGCATAGATGATAGATTATATATATATATATATATGTGTGTGTATATGATAATTAGATATTTATTTAATTTAATTATATTATAATAAAATATTTATTTGTATATGCAAATTATAATTGTTATTTCTATTTTTATTGTGTATATATTCATGCACCTATAAATTACAGTGTATATATATTTACACTGTAATTTCATTATAAATATTAGTATGTTAGATAGATAGATAGATAGATAGATAGATAGATAGATAGATAGATAGATGGATAGAAAGAAAAAATGAAATTATATTTATAATAAAAAAGTAATATTTTTATATACAAAATTATAATTTTTATTATTATTATTATTATTGTGTGTATATATACAAACTTATAAATGACAGTATATTAATGAATTAAAATGTATTTAAATAATATTTTAAAATATATATGCAGATAGATAGATAGATAGATAGATAGATAGATAGATATTTTATATTATAATTATATATTTTTATTTATAATAAATTAATTTATATTTATAACAAAATATTTTATTATTTTACATACAAAATTATAATTTATTATTATTTAAATATTTGTATTATTATTATATGTGTGTATATATGCACCTATAAATTGGAACATTAATGATTTTTTACTGTAATTTAATAATAAATAAATATTAGTATGTTATATAGAAATCTACATGCATAGATAGAAAGATAGATAGAAAATAATTTAAATATTTAAAATATTTAAATATGTTATATACAAAACTATAATTTATTATTATTATTATTATTGTGTATATATACCTTATAACTTATAAATGACAGTATATTGATGAATTTTATAATATTTATAAATATATATAGATAGATATTTATAAAATGTATAAAAATGTATAAATGAAATGTATACAATGCATTCATAAAATACAAGTTTAAAAAAATGAAATCTTTTTATTTATTTATTCACTCAATCATACATTCATGAACCAGAGTGAAAGAACACTTAATGTATTAGATATATTAGATTTCCTTGGAATTTCTTTGAATTGCAATTCAGTGAAATCGCATACATTCTCAGTTTTGGCAAAAGTCACATGCACCAGCATCTTTCTCCTATGGAGGTCAAAGGAAGAGACATATGGGGCTTTGTTGGTCAAAACTGTGTGTGTGTGTGTGTGTGTGTGTGTGTGTGTGTGTGTGCAGATGGGTATTGTTAAAGATTCATGACCAGAATAAAAGATCTGAGGTGAAGTTTTGGCTGCAGTATCGAGGCACTGAAGCCAGAGTGTTCCTACAGATGCTGTACAGGTGCCATACTAGTGTTTACATTCAGAAATCCAACTCACTCCTTACACATATACAGTGCTATACACAGTTTTCACCCACAAACAAGTTTTTTAGCTACCACTGTAACCAGCAAGTTTTGGGCACTATTGGCCTTTATTTATATTATAGCAGAGAAAAAAACAGAAGCGATTGGTAGACGAGGATGTAAACTGATCATAGCCTATACGATCATCACAGAAAACGTGTCTAACCGTATGTGCTAATGACTCATGCTAAAGTGTACATGCTGATTGTGTTACTTCCGATCACCTCATGACAGAACAAAGTGACTTTACTCAGTGGCACACAGTATAGAGTGTCATTCAGGGCTCTCCTACATTAAAATCAATGTTGACAAATGGCCCAGAGCAGAAATCTGATAGAAGTTCCTGTGACCCGTAACCTCTCTGAAGAACAAGTTTATTTTTCTCAATGCTCATTTCCAGTGGGGTTTTTGTTCACAATTTGAAAGTGAAAGCTTGTTCTCAAATATCCTCACGGATGAGCAGTTTGCTCTTGTGAAGTGTGTTTTGTTGATGAGGGGCCCTCTACTGGTCACACAAAGACCTTCATCACACCACCAGAACTGAGGACACATGCTGCTCCTCACACTAAGATGTTTACACTAACAGTGATGTTTAGTGGGTGTATGAAACCATTTCTCCTCAAGTTCAAACAGCTGTCCCCTGACAAAACTGGTGTAGAAACAGTTTTCACTCAGAAATTGCTAGTAAACTTCACAAATGATTACAAATAATTGTCAAGAAACATTGAATTACATGTGAAATTGTGAAGACTTTTTTATTCCAAACTGCACTCCAGTAATATTTGTTTCATTTACAACATTTTAAAATAATCATTTTTACAGTGTAGCAGACTAACCATGATCAATTGACCCTTCACAAACAGTTTGATTGACAGGTGATCTGACCAATCATAGCGCAGGATCTGCCATTATGTCCGACGAACGAATCAGACAGGAGAGTAGATTAACTTCTGTGGACTTAAGCTTGAAAAATTGTGCATATTTATGTATTTCCACATTTGAAATAAAATACAATATCTATTTGTGATTATTTTGTGTTTTAAGTAAACATGTCGATTGATCTAATAAGGCAATACAGTGATCTGTCACTACATAATTAAAGAGCCACAAAACAGTATTTGCTGTTTGAATTTCTTGAAAAATGACAACATTTTAAAGCTGAGACCTTGTTTCATACCAGAAGTAACCTGAAGTAACAATTTTCAATTTAGAAATTGTTAGTACATTTGACAAATAATTACAGAAATCAGTAAGTAACACTGAATTAAGTGTGACCCTGGACTACAAAAGCAGTCATAAGTAACACGGGTATATTTTCAGCAATAGCCAAAAATACATTGTATGGGTCAAAATTACCGATTTTTATTTATGCCAAAAAATATTAGGATATTAGGTAAAGATCATGTTCCATGAAGGTATTTCGTAAATTTCCTACCGTAAATAAATCAAAACTTAATTTTTGATAAGTAATATGCATTGCTAAGAACTTCATTTGGACAACTTTAAAAGCAATTTTCTCAATGTTTAGATTTTTTTTTTTTTTTGCACCCTCAGATTCCAGATATTCAAAATAGTTTTTTCTCAACCAACTATTGTCATATCATAAACAAAGCATACATCAATGGAAAGCTTATTCCATTGAAAAATTGACCCTTATGACTGGTTTTGTGGTCCAAGTAGAAAGTAGTTTTTTTTACTATTTATTTATTTATTGTATCCAATTACACTCAGACATTTTTAAGGTTCACTTAAGTGTCCAAATACTTTAGAAGCCTTCTGTATGTGTGCAATTAGACTTTTTTTATATTTTAAAATAACAAATCACATTGTATCCCTCCTGCAATTGCATTAGACCCACTGTTAAAGTTTGTGCAAATGGACGTCAGATATTATAACATAAGCAATTGTGTACTATTATTACATGCTATTACGTGATCACATGCAGTTTGCTTTGAGGATTACTGATCTGTTTGATTTAAAAGAAAAAAAAGCATTAGTTGTTGTTGGTCATAAAATATGGACACAAATTGACCAATAATAAGGGTTATGCACAACAAACATCCTTATTCTGTGAATTAGGTTGCGTCGCTTCTGGTTTAGGTCTTTTGTATATGCTTTATGTATGGAGCTGTTTTACTCAAGATACCTTCAAAGGAGCTACAAAATATGTGACCCTGGACCACAAAAACAGTTTTATGTAGCACAGGTGTATTTGTAGCAATAGCCAAAAATACACTGTATGAGTCCAAATTATTTGTCTTTTATGCCAAAAATCATTAGGATATTAAATAAAGATCATGTTCCATGAAGATATTTTGTAAATTTCCTACCGTAAATATATCAAAATGTAACTTTTGATTAGTAATATGCATTGCTAAGAACTTCATTTGTACAACTTTAAAGGCGATTTTCTCAGTATTTTGATTTTTTCAGATTTTTTTGTCCAACCCTTACAAACCATACATTAATAGAAAGCTTATTTATTCAACTGTCAGATTATGTATAAATCTCAATTTAAAAAAAAAAGACTCTTATGACTGGTTTTGTGGTCCAGGGTCACTTATGAGCATAACCACTGTTCGCCACATATGCAGATTGATATCTGTTTTTTCCTTCTTCTCATTAACATTAGGCTTCTAAAACTGAATAAAACGCAAACAATAATAATGATTATCTTAAAAGTACATAGATATCGGCATCAGTTCATGCAGCTGTTAACACTTTAGGTGATTTCGACATTACCTTTGAAATCTGAAATTTTCAGTTGTTAGTTGTTAGTTAAAGTGCTGTTGTGAAGAGTCTTCAGTGTGCATCACAGACGTTCACGTCCTGGGCTGAAGAAGCCACCAGAGTCCTGTGAGAGTAACGGCCCTCCTCTAATGATATTACACTGTTGTCAAAGGTTACTGATGGCATTTCAATCAAAGGCAGATAAATGGTCGGGCTCGGGCAGGGGGAGGAATTTTGGAAGGGTTTAGGAAGGTCAAAGCAGGCCGCTGCAGCTTCCATCTGGAATGCATTAGCTAAAAAGATTTATTAGCAAGAGTGTCTCAGCATAATGTAACAAGAGAGATACAAATACACACAGAGAGAGAGAGATTGTTCCGGGAGTAATTTTGCTTTACCAGTGTATTGGCATGACGAAATAACTGAGGTGGAGGAGTAGTGGCCTGTTGTTAGTGTTTCGTGTGCTTCTTGATATAAAGAACAGATTTGACAAGCAGTTTTTGTGACGTTTTTATTCTGTTTTTAAATTTGAATTAATATAGAAAGTCACAAACAATTACTTAAACCACTAAAAAACAACCAAAACAATCAGTTCATTATTTATATTCTTTTATCTCGTTCACAGTCTGATTAAATCTAAAGTTTACAACTTGTATTAATTGAGGAATATGTCAAATGCACCGGATTGTCTTATATTCTCTGAAATGGCATTTTATTCTTTCCGAATCACAAAACGCATGCAAACGAGAGCGTTTGAAGCATCTCCCTTCGTTGGCCGTCGTAATGAAAATGTGTGTGTACGCTTTCTCCCCAACACCTCAAATGAATACCAATTGCGTGAACATTAGTCTTGAAAGAATCATTAATTGAGTCCGAAATTGACACGGTCCCGGCAGTGAGCGCGAGGCGGTCTCTTCTCGCACCGTTCTGATCATGCTTATTGCTCTAATTGATGTGGAAGTTTGAACTGTTCAATTCACTGGGCTTTGGAATTGGAAACTCGGAGACCAAACCGCATGAGAGGGAATAATTCTCTCAGAAATCTACAGTTCTTTAAACAGCTGAATTTACTGTGCCTAGTTATCTTGTCTTGGGGAGTATGTCCATTTAATTGTTTGTGAATACAGTATCCGCTTTTATGTCTTTTCAAAAAAACAGGGTGTACTTTAAAACTATTGTTTTACACATTTATGTATATTACACATAATTCAATTAATTATGACATTATATTTATTTTTAAGCATAAATACCCATTTTTCAAATGCAAAATTTTATTTTTATTTTTTATTTTATTGTTTGTTTCTTTACAATTAAGCATTTCCCCCCTAAATATTCAAACCAGAGCTTAATGAAATCTTCACTATTGTTTTTGCACATTTTTTATGTCATTAATTTTTTTTTAATCATTAGACATTATTTTCATGACACTTAAGCATATTTTAGACTTAAATACTCATAATTCAAATGCATACTTTATTTAATTTTATTTATGTGCCACTCATACAAAACCAAAGCTTACTGAAAACTTCACTATTGTTTTTGTACATTTGTTATTGCCATTAGGAGTTTTTTATTAGACATCATTTTCATGACACTTAAGCATATTTTCCCCTTAAATGCTCATTATTCAAATGCATATTTAATATAGTTTATTTTATTGTTTTATTTTATTTGTCTCTCATACACAACCAGAGCTTACTGAAAATTAACTATTGTTTTTGAATTTTTTATGCCATTATTTTTTTTAAGTATTAGACATTATTTTCGTGACACTTAAGCATATTTCCCCTTAAATACTCATAATTCAAATGCATATTTATTTTATTGTATTTCATTTGTCTCATATAAAACCAGAGCTTACTGAAAACTTCTCTATTTTTTTTTATTTTTTTAAAAATGATTAGACATTATTTTCATGACACTTAAGCATATTTTAAACTTAAATACTCATTATTCAAATGCATATTTTATTTTATTTTATTTTATTTTATGTGTCACTCATACAAAAACAAAAGCTTACTGAAAACTTCACTAATGTTTTTGCACATTTTTAATGCCATTTGGAGTTTTTTTTTATTATTATTAGTCATTATTTTCATGACACTTAAGCATATTTTCCCCTTAAATGCTCATTATTCAAATGGATATTTAATATAGTTTAATTTTATTTTATAGTTTTATTTTATTTCATTTCATTTTATTTGCCTCTCATACACAACCAGAGCTTACTGAAAATTAACTATTAATTTTGAATTTTGCCATTATTATGCCATTATTTTTTTTTAAGTGTTAAACATTATTTTCTTGACACTTAAGCATATTTTCCCCTTAAATACTCATAATTCAAATGTATTTTATTTTATTTGTCACTCATTCAAAACCAAAAGCTTACTGAAAACTTTACTATTGTTTTTGCACATTTTTAATGCCATTTGGAGGTTTTTTTTTTTATTATTAGACATTATTTTAATGACACTTAGCATATTTTTGGTTTGGTTTTGTAACAATTTCCATCTAAATACTTAATATTCAAGTGCATATTTTATTTGACATTTTATTTTATTTTATTTTATATTTGTCACTTAACACAGAACCAGAGCTTACTGAAAACTTGGGTATTGTTTTTCCACATTTTCATTCATGCTGTCTGGTTAGAGTATATCAGTTATCAAAAATTAAAATATGATACTAAAAACAAGGTATCCACATTTACAACTAGTTACTATTGTGAAACCATTATAAGTGTGTACGAGAGTTGCTGTAAGCTGTGAATGACGTATTTATTAATCTTACTGTAGTACAAAGAGCTATATTTTGATTAAAATGATGGTTAACGTTATTTAACATATGACTTACACGGCCCTAATGAAATTTTCACCTCATAGAAAATATATCAATGCATTTTACCTCACAACATCTTGTTTAATATTTCATGGATGTATAAACGCATGAATGTCACCATGTTAAACATTGACCTGACTGTAATGTGTGTCATGCTGAAGAACCTGTTAATTGCTGATTCATTTTGAGATAATTAAGAGGTACAAGGCATGTGGAGGTACGCCAGAAAGCACAAACCAGAAGAAATAACATACTAGATGAGAGAGAATAGTCTGCCATGTGCCCAACACCAATCTAAAATAGCGAAAAAGCAATTGATAACTACAGATCAATAAGTTTGAGTAATGAAATGGGCACGTCTCTTGTTTAAAATGTGAATGCGGGGTCATTTCGCAGCACCTCGGCCTGAAGTCGCTGCTGCCCATGTGCTTGACTGACATGGCTAATGCGATTCAATTAATTCCCAGATGGGCTCATCTCTCAATGGCCCCTCAGGTCTAAAGGGGAGCTAGTATTTTGGAGGGGTGGAAGAATGAACGGGTAATATGTGAATAGATCCACTTCAGAGCAGATAGGTACAAAGCAGCTGGGCACTCGTGGGAGAATTGAAGTGATATTGAGCTTCTGCAGTAAATGTAGAAGAGGATTACAAGCTCTTGTGGCGAGTGAAGAGACTACACATTCATTCCCATGTCCTACTCGTGTCCTTGTGTCTCTTTTTCTTCCTCGTTCTGTAGCTGTTCCTGGAGAACGGTACGGGGTGAAATTGATGCTCTGCCGGCCGGTTTGATTTCAGCAGCTTGGGTTTGATTTGTTTGTAGAGATGGATTTCACAGAACGGCTTCATTAATGCTGTTGCTTGTTTTTGTCATTCAGATGCGGTGTGGGACTTTGTCACGCGCTGCAAGCTACTGATATTTTGAAGTACTTCAACTACAGTCACCTTTGGGAAATATTAGTTAGATACTTTGCAAGCTACTAACAAAAAAGCTACTGTAGCTACATTGCATATTGTATTGCACTGTAGCAACTTTTCTTTTTATAAATATATATTAAAAATAGTTTAATTAATTATGTATTTGTGTGTGTTGTATATGTGTGTGTGAGCACTATTTGACACAAAACACATCAACAAAATCAGGAAAATGTCTGGATTTTATGTTTGTATATAATTTATTCATTTATTTCTTTATTTTTGCTCTACAGCTACATTGCAATTACATCAGATAACAATTTGTTATATATATATATATATATATATATATATATATAATTACTTTGTTATTTTTATTATATATCTCATTTGTCTTTGTCTGGATTTTGAAATTATGCATTAATCAAAAATATAGAAATAAACAGAAAGGTTTTTTATTATTTTAATATTTTGATACTTCAGTAAACATAATTTATTTATTGTATTTTTATTAATATAATTAAATAATAAATAGAAATCTATAAAAAAAAATAGCACAGTATTTAAAAAATATCTTATTAATTTGTCTTTATCTGGACTATAAAATTATACAAGTTTTTTTATTATTTTAATATTTTGCTACTTTAGTACATATATTTTTTAATATACATTTGCACTTTTTAAATTAGTAGAATTAATAAATAGCAGTATTTAATTTTCTAAAAATAGCACAATAATTTGCCTTCAGATAAATATATATATATATATATATATATATATAGATAGATAGATAGATAGATAATTTATTTATATTTGTAATAATTAATAATAATAATAATAATAATAATAAATAGTAGTAGTAGTAGTATCATTATTATTATTACAAAATTGTCTAAAAAATAAATTAGTCTTTGTCTGGACTATGAAATTATGCATTCATCAAAAATATAAAAATTAACAGCATTTTTTTATGTTTTGCTACTTCAGTGTGTATATATATATATATATATATATACACACTTGTTTTTTTATTAATATAATTAAATAATAAATAGCAATATTTATTTGGCTCAAAATGGCACAATAATTAGCCTTCAGTTAACATAATGTTTTTATTTAATTTTTATATATATATATATATATATATATAGATATATATATACTTGTTTTTTTATCAATATAATTAAATAATAAATAGCAATATTTATTTGGCTCAAAATGGCACAATAATTAGCCTTCAGTTAACATAATTTGTTTTTTATTTAATTTGTTATTAATTAATATTTTTATTATTATTACAAAAATGTCTCATTAATTTTGTCTTTGTCTGGATTTATTATTATAATTAAATAATAAATAGCAATATTTATTTGGCTCAAAAAGGCACGATAATTTACCTTCAGTTATTAGTTTATTTATTTACTTTATATTTATTCATTTTTTTAAATACATTTTAATCATTAATGACTTTATTATTATTATCATTATTATTTTTATTATTACAAAAATATTTAATTCATTTGTCATTGTCTTGATTATAAAATAATACATTCATCAAAAAATATAGAAATGAACAGCATTCTTTTGTTATTTTAATAGTTTTAACAGTAAACATGATTTGATTTATTAATAGAAATTTACATTCAATGTACAATTTAATTAATATAAATATAATATATAATATAATTATAATATAATATATATAATATAATTAAAAAATAAATAGCAATATTTATTTGTTTCTTTATTTATTATATCTCAAAAATATCACAATAATTTGTCTTTGTTATAACTTAATTCATATTTTGCTAAAACAAAAAAGGTGTAGAGGAACTACTTTGAGTGATGAGTTAGTTCATATGAATCATTAAATGTAATTAATATAATGCAATAATAAAAAATAAAAATATCACAATCATTTGTCTCAAATGAATCATTAAATCCATTTTGTTTTACTGGTTCGTTGACCCATTCACTAAAATAAATCCGTTTTAGTAAAGGTCATTTATTAAAACTAGGTTTGCCATATTTGATGGCAAACCTAGGCACATTTCATTTCTTCAAGTCTTTAATCGCAAGTGACTGGAAGTGTTCATTTTCATAATTCATACAATATGATGATAATCGTAATGTTAAATGTAGCATGTTGGACATAGCTGTACTGTTAGAAACGTGCTGGTGTATTGGTTAGGTTCATTAGGTGTGTGAGCGTGCTAATTGAAATGATTTTAGCGTAGCGTGTGGAGGAATCTCTGTGTTTGTGTATGTGTGTGAGACAGGAACCCTCCCCTTCCTAAACCTGTGCAGGCTCTCACTGGCGCAGAGCTATTGACATCTTGGCATTTGGTCCAGTCTGTCCGCTCTCCCTGGAGGGCCCGTTTCCTCCCATCCCAGCCGTGTATTGATTGGTTAATTTGATAGTTCTATCACCAATCAGCTTGTGTCTGACCTTTTGCCTTGGCAATGATGGCAGAGCGCTCATTTCTTCATCGTCGGCTTCGCCATACATTGACCTTTGCAGAGAGAATGTCAGCGCGGCCCTTGATCGTAACCTGTCACTACATTTGTTATAAGTAGGAGTCACCCTCGCCTTTGACACCCCACGCTGAGCCTTCGCCAAAGCGGAAGAGCCGACCAACGCCTCGTGTTTAAAAAACAGCAGCCGGCTCGGGATGCATCGCTATGCGGCGGTAATTCATCAAGTTGTCATAAGCATCCGCGTGATTGAAAGCCGAAGACTGATTTTGGAGAGTTGTTCGAGTTTTTGTGTGATGTTTTAGGATGATAAGATAAAATGAGACAAAGAAGGAAATGACTGCAGAATTGCGTTGGAGGTCAAAGGTGTGATGAAACTGGTGTTTGGCTTACATTTCAGCCTGAAATCAAAAGAAATAATCAAGTCCATAAAAATTAAGCCTGTTTTTTTACAATAATAATAATAATAATAATCCATTATTTTCATAACAGTTAAGCACACTTTCTAATACACAATACTCTAATGCATTATTTTATTTTATCTAGTTTTTTTGTTTGTTTTTGTAATATTTTATATTTTCAGTGCTGATTCTTATTAGATTCACAAAACTTTTTAGCAATTTTAGCTATTTTTCAGAAAATGTAAATTTAAATATAGGTATATTTCATAATGCAGTACATAGAAATTATTATATCATTATTATTATTATTATTATTATTCAGTATAATACTGTAAAGCAATTTTTGATTTTACTTAAGGTCTTAAAAATTATAAATATTTTTCATGCAAAATATAATTTTATATATATATATATATATTTTTTTATAGGGTGAAATATGATAAAGGGAAGTTATATTTCACAATATTGTGATATATTAACACATTTATTTGTACATTTTTTTATTTTATTATTTCTTTTTTTTTATATATATATTTATATTTTCTGTGATTTTTATTAAATTCACAATACTGTAAAGCAGTTTTTAATTTTACGGTATATGTTGTCATAAATTGTCAATGTTAGAATGAAAACAAGTCCTAAAAAAATATTTTTCATGCAAAATATAATTTGATATATATATATATATATATATATATATATATATATATATATATTATTATTATTATTTTTTTTTTTTTTTTTTTTTTTTTTGAGTGAAGGTATATATCACAATACTGTAATATATTAAGAACTTATTATTTGCATAAAAATAAAGCCTATTATGCATCTTTTATTTATTTAATTTTATTTATTGTATTTTTATTTATATTTTCAGTGGTGATTTTTATTATGTTGTCATAAATGTCAATGTTTGAATGAAAATGTTTATTTTATTTTTTTATTTCCAGTGGTGATTCTTATTAGATTCTCATTGGTATAATAAAACTTTTAGGTTTTTATCATGAAAAACATAATTCTTTTTCTTAAGATTTTTGTCTAGGGTGAAGATATTTCAAAATATTGTGATATATTACGTCACAATACCATATTGATGTTCTCACAGCAAGGATCAATACTTTTTGGAAATATAAGAGACTGACCAGCATTCAGATCAAGTCTGTGAGAATGTAAGACTTACCATAACCTTTGACCAACACATATTCTCAGTTAGTTTTATTCAACTTCAACTCAGAACAAGCAAAGAATATAATTGTGCAAAGTGAGTTTTAAATAAGAATAAAGAATCACAGCCTATTCATATTGTATAATGTATCTCCATGCTTGCTTATACGCAGCACAGAAATTCCCCTTTGAGTTTGTAGTCAGGTTTCCAGCATGTAAATGATACAGATGATATTTTCCGCCCTGCGTGCAGGTGTCCCACAGGGATGTCTCATTATCACAGACTGGAACGCTCTCCCCTTGGGAACAGCCCAGATTTTGTATACTTCAAACTCACTTTCTCTCTTCGTTCCCAGTGAAAGACTTTTAAGGCACTCTGTTCTTATTAAACTACTCTTTTGATACAAATATAGAGCGTTCCCACACAGGTAACAACTGCTGTAGGTGCATTCTGGGACAAACACGGGCATGTGATTCTTACTGCAGCCACATCTGTAGTATATGTTGTAAAACATGCTGTTTTATATCCGTAATGAAGCAGTGTGATTAGAGGGCCATGTGGCGAGTACCTCGATCGCACCCAGGCTCACGTAAACACCTGACACGGCGACAGAGCACGTTCGTGTGTTTGTCTTTACACGCCTCCTGTATCTGTCGTTACGGCACATGCGAGCAGCACCAGGCAGTCTTTAGTGTGCTTCTTATGGGCTCATAACGTGGCTTTGGGTGTAATTACTGTGGCTTTAAACACATTCTCAGAGGAACCGAGAGCAGTAAATACCCATATACTTTCCTAACCCTCATCCATGACGCCGCCTGCCTCTAGTTTTGCAGCTATTGTAAAGAATGACTGTTATTTAAATCAGAATTTGCCTGTTTTGTTATTTAAATAAGATTCTGAGACTATTTTCATGGCAATTAAGCACATTTCCATCCATTCTAATTATTTTAATGGGAATAAACCTATTTTATTATTTATATTTATATATATATACATATATATATATATATATATATACTACCTTTTAAAGGTTTGACGCACCCTCACATTTAATGTTTTTTAAAGAAGTCTCTTATGCTCATCAAGGCTGCATTTATTTGATCAAAAATACCAAAAAAAAAAAAAAAAAAAAATTCCTGTGGTGCAAAGCTGAATTTTCATCAGCTGTTACTCCAGTCTTAAGTGTTACGTGATCCTCCAGAAATCATTGTAATATGCTGATTTATTATTAGAATTATCAATGTTGGAAACAGTTGTGCTGCCAAATATTTTTTTGCAACCTGTGATTCTTTTTTCAGGATTCTTTGAAGAATAACAGAAGTTAAAAAGAACAGCATATATTCAAAATATAAATCTTTTCTAACAGTGTAAATCTATGCTATCACTTCTTAATTTAACACATCCTTGGTGAAAAAAAGTATTAATTTCTTTCAAAAAAAAAAAGAAAGAATAAAAATTTACTGACCACAAACTTTTGAGCAGCAGTGTATATTGTTAGAAAACCTTTCCATTTTAAAATAAATGCTTTTCTTTTTAACATTTTAATGATCAAAAAATCCTGAAATAAGTATCACAGGTTCCAAAAACATATTAAGCAGCACAACTGTTTCCAGCCCTGATAATAAATCAGCATATTAGAATGATTTTTGAAGGATCATGTGACACTGAAGACTGGAGTAGTGATTCTGGAAATTCAACTTTAATTACAGATATAAATTAAATTTTAATGTATATTAATATAGAAAAACATTGATTTACATCATAATAATATTTCACAATATAATTTTTTTTCTGTATTTTTGATCAAGTGAAAACAGCCTTCATGAGCATAAGAAATTTCTTTAAAAAACATAAAATGAGAGGGTGTGTCCAAATTTTGAATGGCAGTGTGTATATATATATATATATATATATATATATATAGTGCCTCTAAATCCATCTGACATCTTTCTTTAAAAAATGCATTTTTATCAGGCTCTGATTTTTTTTATTTTTTTTTTATGCTAAAAATCATTAGGATATTAAGTAAAGATCATGTTCCATAAAGATATTTTGTAAATTTCCTACCATAAATATATTAAAACTTAATTTTTGATTAGTAATATGCAGTCCTCAGAACTTAATTCGGACAACTTTAAAGGTGATTTTCTCAATATTTAGATTTTTTTTTTTTTTTTTTTTTTGCACCCTTAGATTCCAGATTTTTTTAAATAGTTGTATCTCAACCAAATATTCTCCTATCCTAATTTATATTATATATATATAAATATACATATTTTCCATATAAATCTAACATATTTTTCCTTAAAATATACATGTATGTGTGTGTATTTTTATTGCTAAGAACTTAATTTGGACAACTTTAAAGGCGATTCAAGATTTTCAAATAGTTGCATCTCGGCCAAATATTGTCTTATCCTAACAAACCATACCTCAATGGAATGATGTATAAATCTTAATTTTGAAAAATTGACCCTTGTGACTGGTTTTGTGGCCCAGGGTCACATTATCTCTGTATATATTATCTCTCTCCCTCTCTCTCTCTCTCTATATATATATATATTTGTATGTATTTGTATGTAAACACTTGTATATAATTTATATATAAAAATAAATATTTTACATATAAATCTAACATATTTTTCCTTAATATATACATGTATGTGTGTTTTTATTTTGCAGCTCTAAATGATTTTAGTTTTAGTTAACTGTATTAACCCTGATGTGAAATTTCTGAGATCTATTGAAATATTGGCCTTTATTATGATTTAATGACTTTGTAATATGTAAGTTCGGACAAAGAATGACTCCTATTGATTAACTAGAGATGTGTTTGGCATTTTGGTGATACCATTTTGTTGTAGCCTATCCCTGCGATTACAATGTGGTGGTGGTGGTCTGAGAAGGCCCGATGAATAGTTGATATATGAAAGCAGAAAAAAGGAGGGATTTGGCGTGCGCTTTATCAAAGCTCGGGCGAAATACTCACGAGATCAGGCCGCGTTTAACCCAGATTAAACCGCGGAGGTCCAAGGGCTCTTCAAAACAAAGACAAGTTCAAGACTTCCTTCCCTTAAGGATGTGTCAAGGGCAATCCAGACAAAAGACAAATGTCTTTTTCAGCAGGGCGATAAGCATCTGGGCACAGGCGGCATAAAGCGCTGCCTTTTCTTCCTGCGATTTCCGTTCAGCCTAATGTGGCTACAGCGATTTAACCGAATATGGGACCGTGGCGATTTCTTATCTCCGCCTTAAGGGTATAAGCTCAGTAACCCCAGCTTTGAGTGATAGGTTTGTGTGTGAGCACAGGGTGGGCCGGGGGGCTCTGCGGAGGAGTCTTTGTATTATAGAAATGTACGACTTGTTGGAATGATTAATGCCGGTTTCATCTCACAGACCTGTATCAGGCCCAACTTCCCTAGACAAAACTTTTGCTGAATCTGAAATTCAGCGAGAGAAAAGGACTTATTCTCTATTGATTTTGCCTCCCTCATGTATCCTCTTTCTGTAGATGTGAGAACTTCCCATTCCGATTCTTTTTGCATCTGATTTCCTATGGATGTATTGTAAGTAAGTGGCTCATTTTTTATGCCGCCGTACAAAAGGCCTGTCAATGGAGACTCCCGTGCCCGCCGCATTTGTTCCTCTACATGAGACGGGAACGCACGAATACAATAAATAAATCAGCGAGCTTGTCAGCCGCTAGCAGGGGAACAGAGCGAGTAACAAAACCATTTTCCCTTTTCTGCTTTTAATGGTAATGCCACAGGATTGTAAACTTAATGAGATAAGGTTATCAATGAATTCACGCCGTCTTCGCTGCTGTCTTTTCAGAAAGCAAATATCATTTAGGTTTGTCGCCACTGTAGGTTTGTTGAGCGGATAATCAAATAAACTAATACATCTGAACAAACAAACCAACAGGCTTAGGCGTGATTGGTGGAAATGAGGGAAACCGTAATTAGTCTGCTGAGTCCGACAGCAGCCTCTGACAGGATGATGTTGTTTCTTTGGAATATATATTTAGTAGGATGGTGCAAAACTATGCATTTCCATGAACTAGTTGGTTGAATGTGATTGCGCTGACATGCTGTATATATAGTTTTATCTTTTTTTATATGCTTTTATAGATATGGCGATTTGAATGCAAGTTTAAAAGTTTGGGGTTGGTACGTTTTTTTATGCTTACTAAGGCTGTATTTATTTGATCAGAAATACAGTAAAAACAGGAAAATTGTGAAATATTATTTAAATTTTAAAAAACTTTAAATGTAATTTATTCCTGCGATGCAAAGCTGAATTTTCAGCATCATTACGCCTATCTTCAGTGTTACATGATCCTTCAGAAAGAATTCTGATATGCTGATTTGCTGCTCAAGAAACATTTAATTTTTATTATTATTATTGAAAACAGTTGTGCTTAATATTTGTGTGTAGAAATAAATGTATTTTCATTTTATTTATTGGAAATAAAAATCCTTTATACCATTATAAATGTCTTTATAGTCACTAACTTTTTTATGCATTTAACAAACTTATTTATTTAAAAATAAATAAATAAATATTTCACTGACCTCAGGTTTGTAGGTTATATATTGGCTTTATTCAACAGTGAAAAGGCAAGTTCAGTGCAGCCATTATGAATTCATCAAACTAGTAACCAAACCATTTAACCAGTTCCTTAAGTATGCATTTAGAGTATTATCCTTGATTGTTATTCTACATGTAATGGGAATCAACGAGAGAAACTTTCAGAAGTAGACCTCTATTTGTCCAAAGGCCAGTTGTAATTGGCCCATGGGTGAGAAAGATCCATGTTTTGATTAATCAGGGTGAAATCCTTCATCGTTACGCTCTCCAGCATTTCAAACAGACTCAAAAGCTCAATCAAAGAGGTGAAATCCATACCTCATAATGAAGCATTGAAAGATGGCAATGATTTGCCTCAGATGACCACCGCAAAACCTCGGTCAAACTTCTGCAAGATGGAGAGATGAGTTCGTTCATTTAAAGTAGATGGCAAATGTTTGTTGTTTTCTCCCTCCACTCAGACGAATCAATTGTAATTTTATGAATTTATGACGTGCTGGGCTCAACTCTGATATACAGCACATACTCTTATAGAAAACTTCTCCGTATAGAAGAATGAGGGTCTGTTATTGAACTTAAACACTTATTATTATTAGATCCAAGATTTGAAACGTTTGAACTTAAAGAATAATTCTGAGGTTTTCCACCAATGTGAAGGAGAAGAAGTAGTATTTACATAAAGGAATGAAATGTCACAGATTTCATCACAGTCTTATCTCCTATATCTCCTATAATAAATTAGAGAGCTATGAAAGCCTGTTTCTGCCAATGAATAAAAAAAAAAATGGAAAAGGAAACTTTTTATCTCACAATTTGGACTTTTTCTCTTATAATTGCAAGTTTAAATCTCGCAATCCAGACTTTTTTCTCAAAATTGGACTTTATAACTCGCAATTGCAAGTTCATATCTCACAATTCTGAGAAAAACAGTCAGAATTGAGAGAAAAAAGAAAGAATTGTGAGATATACACACACAATTGAGAGAAATAAGGTAAAAATTGCAAGATCCAAACTCGCATTTGTGAGAAAAAAAAAAGAAAAGAAAAGAAAATTTGATTTCTTACTATTGTGATTTTATATCATGCAATTCTGAGAAAAAAAGTCAAAATTGTGAGTTTATGTATCGCAGTTCTGACTTGATTTCTTGCAGTTGCAAGTTTATATGTCAAATCTGAGAAAAAATGTCAGAATTGCGAGTTTACATCTCACAATTTTACATCTCAGCGAGTTTACATCTCTACATCAAGGTCTGAATAGCAAGAAACAAACTCGCGTTTGCAAGAAAAAAATTAAGAAGAAAATTATTTCTTGCAATTGTTTGTTTAAAGTTAGAATTGAGAGAAACAAAAAATCTGAATTTTGAGGTATAAACTCGCAATTTCGAATAAAAAGTCAGAATTGCGAGATACTAACTCGCATTTGCAAGAAAAATTTAGAAAAAAAAAATTCTCACAAGTGTGAGATAATATCAAGAAATTCTGAGAAAAAAAGTCAGAATTGCGAAATACAAAAAATGTAAAGAAAAAATAAAGACAGAAAGAGTTAATATATCTTTATTCTGATTTAATTTCTGTCAATTGTGAGTTTATATCTTACAATTCGGAGAAAAAAAACGTCAGAATTACGAGTTTGAGTTATTTTAAAAATGGTGTTTTGTTCACAAACCATTTTTACCTGTACAGTACTTTTGGTTTTAACTTCTGTTGTTTTTAAATGTGCTTTATGAATAGATGTATAAAAACTAAACTATATTAGTTGACAAATGTGATACTAAATACTGATACTAAAGCTCATCTGAATTATGAAAGCAGAAATCCAACATGACGGTAGCTGACCTCAGGGTTGCCAGGTTTGCAGAACAAAACCAACCAATTGCTCAATTCGCTTCAACCATTCGCTAAAAAAAACATCTCTTGACAACAGTATAAAAGTTGCCCAATTCTGCTGGAAAACTGAGGACTTGGCAACACTGGTTAAACTGAAAGAGAAAATCATAAAAGAAACCCAACTATAGCTCCCCTTGTGTCAGCGTGTAGAATTTTTTGTGTGTGTGCTATGAATTGCATTTGGTTATGTGAAATCGAGCTTGTTTAGATATGTTTATGTCGAGTATGTTTTGAGCCTTAGGACCAGAACGGTCTTAAGATTTTCCTGTGAAACTCTCAGGCCGATAACGAGACACATATATCTCACCCTTTATTCCAATTTCCGCCTTTTAATGTTTCCCCCAACAAAACCTCCAGAATTCAAGCATTTTCATTCTCCCAGTGTGTCTCGATCCCCCTGAGCGAGCTATTCAGTCTGGTGAATAAAATATTCTAATGTGTGCTGTTTTTCTTCCATTCGGTGTGCTTAAATATTACAAAGCATTTAATTATAAAAACTGAGAACAGACGCAGTCCTGGGACTGTCAGTGGGAAAAATAAATGTACAATCAAAATTGCAATTACCTGCAGAATTTCAGGGGTAAACACATCAGCAATCTCATAACAAACACGGGCTAGTTTGCATTCTAAAATGAATACAGTTAGATCCAAAGCAATTTTCTCTTATTTATCTTAGACGCCATGCATAAATAAAGCAAGGGCATTGAAGCAATTAGCATAATTAGACTGTGGTGGTCAGGCCCTATGCGATTTCTTAAGAGGCATCGCCGAGATGTGTGTGCGCGTTTGCGTTTATGTGTGTGTGTGATCGCTGTCCGTATTGAAGGGCTTCCTGAGCAGTCACTGTTAGACGTTTTCATACAGGAGAAGGCAATCAGTGTTGACTGTGTGAAGGTCCTCATTACCTGCAGGACCGCCGTACCCCGTCTGGACCGGCCTTGGGTCTCCAAAACAAAACTTTTGCATTATCATGTATCTTATGTATTGTGCATGAATGCATAGCAAATCATCAGCTGCGACAAATTCACTTTCTCTTTTATAAAAAGGCCAAATTTTGCACAAAAAAAAACATAATTTACTATTCATCTCTATGAGACTTGTTATGATTGTTTGAATAAATCGGCATCTTGCAAGCTAATGACCTCATGTATTCCAAGGGAATCTTTCCGGAGTATTTGTATCTACTAAGTATGAATTAAAAATATATTTCCAGTGCAGCACATATGGACAATAGCGTAAGTACGAAGCGGATCCGCGCACTTAAAAGAGTTTCTTTGATGAAAGCTTCAAATAAGGGGCTCTATTTTTGAGAAATAAATGTCATTAAAATTAATTCCAGTCATTGCGATCATTTTAAGAGGAAATTTCGCTGAATTTTCAGCCGGGCTGCAGAGAATATCTCTAGGCGTCTTTGTCTGTCCGCCATAATAAACTCGTCTTTGATTCTGTTTTTCATTATTACATGTTTTTTTCATTCTGCAGGATATTCCAGATTTTATTTCACTCCATTTCCTGCAGGATTTAACCGTTTTAGCTTGAGGTTAAGTGGCGGGACTGTCTACAATTCACGTTCCCAAGTCATATGGCATGCATTTTGATTTTAGGTTAGCAGAAAGTTAACTTAAATACAACATTTTGTTTCTGACAGTTCCTGGACTTCTTGTTATCAATTCTTTAGTGATGCTAAAACAAAACCACAAACAAAAATCTCCTGTTTCAGCCAGAAATGTGTTACTTTATGAAACATGCATGTGTTTAGTGTCAACAGCCAGTTCCCAGTTTGTTTGTCCTGACGTCATATTGTTTTATTAAGCTTGTGTTTAAACACATAAGCATTCAAATGATGTTTAATCCTCTTAGGGTTGAGTTAAATCCCTCTCTTTAACCCCTCAGATTAGACTCGGAAAATATTTCCTCTTTCCGAGTCTAACCTGGATGAAGCCCAGACGTGTTTGTAAAGTACGGATTTCTTCCTCTCTCTTCCTTCTCTATCTTTGCTCATGATAATGCGTGCTGGCCAGTCTCAGCGTTTTCCTTTAGCCCAGATATTATTGTCCTGTGTCATCACCTGAAGGTGACTGTTATCACTTAATTAAATCCTGGCGTGGAGGGAAGTCGAAACAATATTGTTGCCTGGTCACCCGAAGGAACTTTTTTAAAAGCGGTGTAGGTTGTACAAGAAAAGCTGGCGTTGGCTTTTTGGCTCCTGGAGTGCTTTTGTCATCTTCTCTGGTGATGGGTGCTAATTTGGATTTTATATGTCAGCTGTGCAACAATTCGATATCTAAAGGCAGTATCTGAGAGACAACACTGCTTTTTTTTAGACTTTTTGTTGATAGTAACAGGCAATTGTTTGGGACAGATAGAGAGCAGGATCAGGGCATAAATGCAGGCAGCTACTTTTTAAAAATATAAATAACAAAATTTTATTAAATACAAATAATACTGAAAATACTGGAAAATTAGTCAATGAAGTTATTTTTATTTGCAGTATAAATGATTGTATATGTATGATTGTATATTAATGCTATTACTAACTTACTAAGTTATTATTATTTTTTAAATTAAATTAACGTAGTGGAAACGTAGTAAATGAAGGTATATATTACAACATGATTATACATGATTTTAAGTGTGATTTAAATACTGGAAACATAGTAAATTAATATTACTAATATTATTTGTATTATTAGTGTTGTTGTTGTTGTTGTTGTTGTTATTTATTTATTTTATGTATTTATTTATTTATTTTTGTATGCATGATTGTGTATGTAATCAGTGTTTGGATTGCATTAATATTACTGCTAAATTTATGTATGTATTGCTGCTATAACACCATAATAACACCAGCAATAAATATATATTAAAATAGTGGAAACATAGTAAATGAAGGTAATTATTACAACATATTATTTATCTTTTTTATTATTTATTTTATTTATTGTATACATGATTGTAATTGTGATTGAAATACTGGAAACATGGAAGGTAATTATTACGACATATTAGTATTAGTATTATTAGTATTATTATTAGTGACATTTTTTTGTTTTGTATATAACGCCAGCAATAAAAATATAAATTGTAAATATTTTAAAAGTATTCAAATTAATATTACATTTTTTATTTAGATTGGAAATGAAGGTCATTATTACAACATATTAGTTATGTATTATTATTATTATTATTATTAATGATTATTATTTTATTTATTTATTTATTATTTTTATTTATTTATTTATTTATTTTTGTATAAATGATTGATTATGTAGTTAAAGCCAGTTTTTGGATTTCATTAATATTACTGCTATATTAATGTTGTTATATAACACCAGCAATAAATATATAAATTGTAAATATTTGAAAATTATTTAAGATATTATTATATTACATTATATGCCTTGATAAAACAGATAGAGAGAACTTTCAGAGGCAATACATTTAACACTTTAAGTAAATATTTTAAAAGTATTTAAATTATTAATAAATAAAAAATAATAATAATTAAAATACTGGAAACATAGTAAATGAAGGTAATTATTACAACATATTATTAATTTATTTTATTATTTTTAGATATATTTATATACATGATTGCATATGTAGTTCAAATCAGTTTTTAGATTGCATTAATATTAGTGAAAAATGTATATGTATATAACACCAGCAATAAATATTTAAATAGTAAATATTTTACAGTTATTCAAGATATTATTATATTACATTATTGATGTTTTTTTTTTTTAATGGAATTTGATTAAAGAACTGGAATCATTAATAAAAGCCAGAACCGGAACTGGAACCGGAATCAGAACCATTCAATTCTTTACCCTAATTCCTGTCCTTAGTGTAGCTGCCGATATGTTTGACTCTGAGATTGAGGATATGCTGAAAGGTTGAGTGAGAGCCAAGCAGCGAGATCTGATGCTCTCACACCTTTTTTTAAACGGATGCTTGTAGTAGGTCATTTGGAGTGAAGCAGGCCAATAAATATGGCATGTCGAGTAGCTCCCCTCCCCCCAACGCTAAGCCCCATATGAAATGAGCAATCTAACGACGCTCTTATTTGAAAGAGGTCTTGGTGAGGGGCAGGATGAGTGATTCGAGCATCTCCCGTGCTGGTGCCTTCAATAAAGAAATCAATACCGCGCATCCATATTTGCACATTTCTACATGGCTTGTCAGCCTCAAAATTGACTTCAGTGAAAAAGATCTCTCACGGCTCCCGCGGCAATTTAGAAGTTCTGATAAGATCTCTTTTAACACCTCTCATCTGTCTTTTTTCCTCACACACACATGTAGACACTTTCTTACTGTCTCTTTGTAACTTTTCCCACACACATGTCTGCTCTCTCACTCATGCTGTCTGTCATTATCAGTCTCTCCAGGTTCAAATTTTAGTCAGTTTCATCTGTTTTTATGGTGCAGCAGCTCATAACAGTTTTGGGTCATCAACACTTATGTTGATAAGGCCTATTATTTTGACAGCGTTAATGTTTTGTGAAAATATTACCTGATACCAAATCTAAAATAGAAAGCTCTCAAAAATGGTAAATTTGTTGTAGTAAACTTTTTCAGTAGAGACTGATATTTTTATGCTTATGTGTCTGATAACCGAAGTGCAGAACTAATTTTTAATATATATATATATATATATATATATATATACTATTTATTTAAATGTATTTATTTATTCATTTGAATTATTTTATTAATAAAATACATTTTAATAGTAAATAAAAAATGTATACTGTAACTGTGGAGCACTCAAGTATATTTCCCACTTGAAAAGGAATGGCTTTTACTTAAAAGCTGTTAATTTAGCTGTGAATATCAGTAATATATGTTACCAATAGTCAAACCAATTATCGGTAGTAATTGATATTATTTATCTCATTATATTTATGCTAATTATTTTAAGATTTATTTTATTTTAATATTTTTTGGGTCTACTGTACATTTCTCACTTGAAAAGGAATGGCTTTTATTCAAAGGCTGTTAATTTAGCTGTAAATATTGGTAATATATATTATATTATCGATATTCAAACCGATTGTCGGTAGTAATTGTTATTATTATATTTATGTGAACTATTTTGTTTTAGATTTTATTTTATTTTGATACTCTGTCACTTATTTTATTTATGTCTCTGTGAATATCTGTAATATATATTACCGATAGTCAAACTGATTATTGGTCGTAATTGTTATTATTATTATTATTATTATTATTTTTTTAGTTATTATATTTATTCTAACTATTTTATTTTATTTTATTTTATTTTGGGACACTTTATGTCTACTGTACATTTCTCACCTAAAAAAAGAAATGGCTTTCATTTAAAGGCTGTTAATTTAGTGTCAATATCGGTAATATATTGCCAATAGTCAAACCGATTATTGTAGTTATTGTTATTATTTATCCCATTATATTTATGCTAACTATTTTATGATTCAATTTTATTTTATTTTATTTAAAGGCTGTTCATTTAGCTGTGAATATCGGTAATATATATTACCGGTAGTCAGCTCGATTATCAGCTTACTTCTATCTCGTCTTTAGTCATATTTTGTTTTAGTTTTGTTTTAGTGTAATCTTAGTAAAATTTTACTAAAATTGCCATTTTTATTGCCCTTTTTAGTAGTTTGTGTAGAAAATTGTTAGTAGTTTGTGTGACAAGTCTGTTTACTTTTTTTGCTTTTTATTTCAGTTTTAATTTGAGTTATTTTAGTACATCAAAGACATGTAAATGAAAAAAATGAAATTTTGCCTTGGCAACAAAAGTTTAAGGATTTTTTATAACATTTTATTTTAGTTTGGTTAAAGTTAACATTTTATTTTTTAATAAGAAAAAATGTTCAGTGGTTTTAGTTTTAGTTTTAGTTTAGTGTAGTAAACTTGAAATTGTATTTATATACTTCCGGAAATGTTTTTACTGATAGTGAAACTAATTATCGGTTTATTTCTACTTATCATGTAATCGCAACAGTTTTTATTCAGATTTTGTATTCGTTTTTATTAATTTTTAGTAAATTTGCCATTGTTTTTGCCATTTAAACTGCATTTAAAAAAAATGCCTTGGCAACAAGCTGAAATAAAATAATAAGTTTAAGGGTTTTTTAATACAGTATATCTCATTTCAGTTGAGTTTAAGTTAACATTTTATTGTTAAGTAAGAAAAAACAGTTTTGGTTTTAGTTTTAGTTGACTATAAAAACCCTTGAATCACATTTATATACCTCCAGAAATGTTATTTGAAAACTGTCTAAATCAGTGTATTATGTGTGCTTCTAAAGCTGTGTCCTCCAACCTTTATGACTTGTTTCAGAGAGGTTTAAGTCTTAATTTACACTCCACCTAGGAGTCCTGTAGCTCAGTACCTGTGAGAGCGAGTCCACATGCTCTCTCATGCTCAGGTTTGGCCAGCTCTGTGAGAAGTCTTAATTGCAGTTGTAGTTGTTCATCATGGAGGCTGTTGGAGTTTGGAGGGATGAGATTGGGGGAGATGAACATGTGGCATCTCCCCCATCTCCAGCTGCCCCGCTCCTCTCTGCCTCTCTCTCCCTCTTCATTTTGTCTGACCTAATAGTTAATGATATGTTAATAGTCAATGAGGCTGCTCTCGCCTGGCGTCCGCTGTGTGTGTTAATGTGGACGTGCGGTGGCTCTGGCCAGGGTGCAGCCACTAGATTGATGTTTACCAGCTTGCGTGTCCTTCAGCTCACGTATATTTGTCCTTTGTTAGAGAAAACACAAGGCTACTGAGTTACAGACTGTGTTTACTGTTGTAGCACTAGAAGCCAGGTGTGTTCTTGCTTGAGGGATTGCGGTCTATGGTTGTAGCATCTAACAAGTGCTTACAGAGAAGCAGAAAATCACGAGGCGCAAGCTTTCTAGAAGCATTTAAAGTCTAGGAAAAAGAGTGTTGTTAATGCATGCGATTTCTATGTGAGACTCTGTGAGAAATGAAGTATTTTATCCGTCAGGCTTTGATAGGATATCTATTGGATGGCTTTGATGTAGTTGGTTAATATTATTTTTCTGTGTCTGCTGGACTTTGGTTATGTCAACAGAGAAAAAGTAGTTTCAAAGGCAGAAAAAAAATCATATGATATAATGAATTTAATTTTAATATTTAAATAAATAAAATTTAAAGTCAACATGTAAGCCATTTTATTTCTGTATTTATTTCTGTCTGGAAATTCTGAGGATATTAAAAAAAAAATTGGTAATGTTATTTTTCTGTGTCTGCTGGACTTTGGTTATGTCAACAGAGAAAAAGTAGATTTAAATGCAGAACAATTTTAAAATTTAAATTATATATATATATATATATATATATATATAATTTTTTATTTTATAATATTTTATTTTAGTTTTGTGATTTTTGTGATTTTTGTGATCTTTATTTATTTTTTTATTTTTTTTAGATCTTTATTTTTCTGAGTGGAAATTTTGAGGATATTTAAAAAGAAAATTATAATTGCTTAATGTTATGTTTCTGTGTCTGCTAGGCTTTTTAAAACCAGACAAAAATATAAGACTTTAATTTTCAAATTGTTATGAAAAAATCTTTTTTCTTCAGAAAAATGTGCACAATAAGACTAGAAGCATGTATTATTTAAATTCAACATGGAAACCATTTTTTTTTATTTGACACCTTGCCGAGTGTAAATTTGAAGATAAAATACCATGAAAATTATAATTGTTTAATATTAATTTTCTGTGTCTGGTGGGCTTTATTTTATTTTATTATTTATTTCTTTATTTTATTATTTTTTTTTTATATATATATAATGTGCACAATAAGACTAGTAACATGTATCATATAAATTTAACATGAAAACCATTTTATTTCTAATTTGAGTGAAATTGCTAAGGGTTTTCAACAACAACAAAAATGTTTTTTATGTTTTAAAACTGTATTATATCTTGGTAAAATATTAGAGGAAAAAAACTCAAACTAATAACATAAAAAAAATCCACACTAATAAATATTGTGTACAATATTTCCAGAAACTTATAGGTAATAGGGTAAAATTTGATTTTGTGTTGACAAAACAAATATATAAAGAAGAAAAAATAGAAAATAGACTTACAGGTATGTAATATCTTTTAATTTAAATGAAGATTCAATTAATTTCCATGATGCTGAATTAATATTATCTCTTGTTAATGCTATTTGCGAATAACTAAAACCTACAGAAGCTTAATTTCATTTTAATTTCATCTATGTTTAATCTTAATCTAGATTCTATTGCTTTTTCCACCTAAGGTCAAGTGTGCAGATCCCTAACCGTTACAGAGGTATATTCCCTTCTTCGAGACGCTTTCTTCCTTCTCTCAGCACTTTAGACAACAGAGAGAGAGCGAAAGAGAGAGAGAGAGAGAGAGAGAGAGAGAGAGAGAAGCTGCTTGCAAGGCATGACTGCTTTAAACAAATGACAAAAAAGGCCCATCTTAATGTTACACTTTTCTCCCCCAGAAGTTTGTCTGGCTAGTGATTTATTGTGCACTTTACACAGTGGTTAGCCTGTAAACAGAGGCCGTTTATCATGGAGGGGAGCCAGGCGGAGGCACGCGGTGTTCCTCAGAGACCTGGCCCGCAGATGCCGCGTGGTTGAAGGAAGAGCAGCGACGAACAGGGAGGAGATGATTGCAGACTGGCTGGAGGTGACTGTTGCGGGTCCGTCCTGACAGCCAGGGCTGCGTCTGCAGGGACGTAGGAGGCCGTGTCAGAGCCTGAGGAGTCTCTCGCAGGTCAAAAAGTCGAAGAGAGACCCTCCACTGGGGGAGAACGGTGGTCTCTCGGTGTATAGATGAAGTGATTGGGATGGAGGAGAATTGAAGGCCAGAATTTATGGTCTATAAACATGATTCATTTGAGAGAATGGACTGAATATAGTATTTCAGTAGATTTTTTACACTGAAGTTTCCATTTAGACGCATTTTATATATTTTATATTTTCATTTTTGAGAGTTTAGGGTATTTATTTATTTTTAATACTTTTTCTTTTTAACAATTTAAATGTCTTTACTGTCACTTTTGGTCAATTGAATGCATCCTTGTTATGAATAAATAAATGAATAAGTAAATATGGAAAAGTGTTAAATAAATATCAAAAAGTATTAAATTGATAAATAAATAAATATGCCTAAAACAAACATCTTTATTAAGATTTTTTTATATAGTTTAACATTTGATAGGCTGTCAGTGTTAGTTTTAAAACAATTAACAAATTAGATTAAATAAATATTTTCCATTTGCAAAGCTGTTTATATTAGCAATATGGGATAATAATGTATAATAATAATAATAATAATAGTAATAGTAAAATACATTTAAAACCTCTGTATGCAAATGACCTTTATTACCTTCTGAAGTAGACAATTTCACATTGATTTTTTTACATAGTAAAATTAGTATAATTGTGACATATTGCAATTTAAAATAATTTAATTTTAACTATTTAAATATATTTTTCAAAGTGATTTTTAACATCATTTTTTTATTATTTTTTTTTCCAACAGTGATGCATTAAATTTAACGCAAGTGATAGTAAAGACATTTAAAATAATAATTTAAAAAAATCGAATAAATCCTGTATTTTTTTGTTTGTTTTTACTTTATAGAAATCAGTGAAATATGCTTTTCTGATGTCTAATATACTTTTTATCTCAAGAAACATATTTTAAGATCATCATTTTGAAAAAGCTATGGTGCTTAATATATTTGTGTAAATCGTGAGGATTTTCTAATCAATAGAAAATAAAAAAACATTAATTTGATTTATTTTTGTTATTACTATTTTTGTATAATGTTAAATGTCTTTACTGTCATGGGCAATCATTGTTGGAAAAATAAAATAAATAAAATAAAAACAATTCAAAAATAGCTCAGATACAAAAAAATCACTTGTCAGTTGAATTCATCATTGTTTAACAAACAAATAATGAAATAAATAAGAAAGAAAACAATAAAAAAAAATAAAAAAAAATAAACAAAAACGACAACTAAAAAAAGCTCAGATAAATTAAACACTTTTGGTAAAAAAAAAAATAATAATAAAAAAAAATAAATTGTGAATAAATAAATAAACATAAATAAAAAGACATAAAAACGTAATAAATAAATAAATGAATAAATATGCACAGAACCAACAATTAAAAAATAGCGTAGATTAAAAACAACAACGCATTTTGTGTGAACGGCCCCTGAGGGTCAGCGAGAGGGTACAAACCTGGTCAGTTAAGGCTAATTTACAACTGTTTTGGTGCAAGAAACCTTGACTGACATTATAAGTGGACTTCAGGGGCAAAATTAAATGCTAAATGTGTAGAATACAGTCCCTTGAAGCTTTTTGTTGTGGTAAGTAATGTAAATAAGCATCCGTGTGAGCGTAGCATTTATGTTAACGCATCTATATTGGCATATTAGCATTTCAAATGCAAAGTGCCATATAATGGGCTAGTATTAGCATTAGCGCAGTGTAATGTAAAGCGTAAGTCTAACACATCACCTCCAGCAGATGCGTGCTCAGGGAGGAAGTGATGCGCTAGCGGGCCGCCGTGGGACGTGCTGTTGTCAGCTGCATATCAGCACGCTGTAAATAGCCCGAGGCTGCGCTGTTTTATCGGCGAGTAGAGACCTCACGCTCTCTCGCCAGCTGCCGACGCTGCTTTAAACTCGCAAATAAACGAGAGAGGGATGCTTTTCCGCCCCGTCTGTGTAAACCTGATTTTCATAAAAAGGTGATCAGATCAGCTGTGACATTGTGCACAATAACTTGTTGTTTTCTCGTCGCTCTTTTCTGGCATTTTCTCGCCCGGGGTGCATCACCCTACAGATTATCTGAGGCAGTGGGAGACAATATGTAATTAACCCATGTGACCTCAATGTCTTAATTGTTGACTGTTGGAGACCCAACAGCAGCACCTCCAGCAGCGATATCCGTACCATGAGGCTTCCTTTGTCCAAAATTTCTAATTATACACACCTAATGCAGAAATGAGCCAACACAACTGCTCGTTTCTTATGCGTGTGACTTTTATTGATATGAATCAGACATTGCTTTGCAGAATATTTATGTATGACGTCTTTGATCAGGCTGGTTATTAGCGGTGCTCGCTAAACATTGTATTATGCATTAAGTGTTGGGTGTCCTGCATCGTTTGTATAATGACTGTTGAATAATGTCTCAAATGTGAGTGATAGCTAAAACGCTTAAAATCTTGTAGCTTTTTGAGGACAGGATGTGCTTGATTTTTGCCTGACAAATGATTAAAATGGGCAATCAAAATCCCAATTGTGACATACAGTGCCTAGCGAAAGTATTCATACCCCTTCATTTTTTATTCACATTATTTTGGTGCCTTATGTTAAACTGCTATAAATTACTTCTTTCCCCACAACAATCCACACTTGATACACCATAATGGCAAAGCAAAAAAACAGGTTTTTAACATCTTTGCAAATTTATTAAACATTTAAATGATTCCATTGCATAAGTATTCATACCTTTATCTGGGACAGTTGAAATTTAGTTCAGGAGCATTCATATTGCTTGTAGACAGGGGCGGACTGGGACCAAAAAGTGGCCCTGGACTTCCTGGCCCACAGCGGCCCACCACAACCCACATCATAATACATTGGCTCATTAATGTGGAGACTAATTTTTAACACTTACTAGCATAAGAATATAACAAAATATAGAAAAAAAAATGCTATTTAAACATTTATTTGAAGCATCACTGAACATTTATTCGGTCATATTTGTAAAACAAAGAAACAAAGGTAAGAACATTAAAACAAGATATAAAATTATTAAACAATATTACTGGTCAGGGAGCATCATCTTGATGCAGTGAAAGCGTATCATGTTTGTTTTCTATATTTTATAAAACCACTGTTAGTAACGTTTTGTTAATATTGTGAGTGCACACAAATAAAAGTAGACCCTTATTTCCGAATGATCTATTACTCTTACCTCTGTGAGCAAAAATGACGGAAAATTTAAAATAGTTTCCAATGAAAATATGCAAATGATCGCGCTGGCGCCTGCATGTCCTGCAAAGCGGCTTTAGCATCCCCTCTCCACAAAAACAACTGGATATGCGCCTAATAGCACACATTTATTTGGGTTTAACGCTTAAACTAACATTGTTTTGCGGCTACTTGAACTGTTTTATATCTATAGATTTTATTTTAGGAAAGTCCTGATGATTTGAGAAGGAAAATTGATCAAACAGACTATGAACAGTCTTCCGCTGGCCACTGTTTGATCCTTTAAAAAACAAAAACTTAAATTTAACGAACAAAAAAAATGCTCCAATCGTCTTTCTAAATTAACTTAATAAAAAAAGAAACGAAATATAATCACTTTGTCATTACATACAAAATGTAACTATTTTGATAGCTGAAACAGCATAGCTGTTTTAGGAGAAGGGGGAAAAAGACGGTCACGGGTCGGACTCGGCCGAGAATTTTGATAAGCTGATTCTGGTAAGACTAAGCAATAGCTACGCGCCTGATATCTGTACGTAAATCAGAAGCGAAAAAGGGGTGTGTTCCAGGACCCGCGATCTTGGAATAGACCAAATAGGGAGGGGAGGTTTGGGCCTGGTGACAAATTTGCATGAAAATAAACACACTTTTTATCGGCGGCGGCCCGTCTGCGTAGAGTAGAGATGCAATATGGTTTCCATTTAGCATTTCATTTAAATTTTTAAAAATATTTGTGTATTCCTACTGACTGGGCCAGCCTACGTTGGCCAGCGGCCCACCGGGAAAAGTCCCGGTGCTCCAGATGGCCAGTCCACCACTGCTTGTAGATGTTACTATACTTCTAAGGAAGTTAACCTGTAAAGTAAACCTTGAATGGGTATGATTTAGAAAGGCACACACGTCTTAATAAAAGATCTAACAGCTGAAAATGCATATCAGAGCAAAATCCAAGCCCTGAGGAAAAAAGAACTGAGCTCAGAGACAGAACTGCATCAAGCCACACATCTGGGGAAGAGTTTCGAAAAAATGCTGCTTTGAAGGTTCACAGAAACATGTAGCCTCCGTAGCCTCCGTAGACTCTTCCTAGAGTTGGCCTCTTGTCCACACTGAGCAATTGATGGAGAAAGACCTTGGCTAGTGTGGTGACCATGAGCCTGATGGTCACTCTAGTTGAGCTCCATAATCATATATGAAGATGGGGGAAACTTACAGAAGGACAGACATCTGGGCTTTGTGGTGGTGTGGCAAGATTCAATCCCCTTATCAGTGAAGACACATGAAAACACACTTGGAATTTGCTAAAAAAAAAAAGCACCTAAAGGACCATTGGACTGTGAGAAACAACATTCTCTGGTCTGATGAACCTCAATTTCAAGCATCATGTTTGAAGGAAACCAGGCACTGCACATCACCTGCAGAGTACCATCCCAAAAGTAAAGTGTGCTGGTAGCAGCCTCTTGCTGTGGGGCTGTTTTTCAGAAGAAAAGCTCAATGCACCAAAATATTGAGCCTTAATGAAAATCCAGTCCAGAGCATTCAGAACCTCAGACTGGGCAGAAGGTTCACCTTCCAACAGGACAATGAGCCTAAGCACACAGCTTAGTGTGGCTTCAATCAAACATTTCTGGAGAAACCCGAAAATGTCTGCCAGACCCCATCCAAGCTGATAGAGGTTGAGAGATGAAGAAGTGAGGCGAAGAATGGCAGGTAATTGCCAAATGTTGATGTGCAAATCTTGTTGCATCATACCCAAAAAGATTGTAAAAGTACTGAGTTCAGGGTATGAATACTTATGCAATGTAGTTATTTCAGTTTTTTTTATTTGTAATAAATTAATGAAGTTGCGACAATTCTGTTTTTGCTTTGTCATTTAGTGCATGGAGTGTAGATTGATGTGGGGGAAAAAAGTAATTTAAAACAGTTTAACATAAGACAGTAACATAAATGTGAAAAAATGAAGGGGTGTGAATACTTTTGCAAGGCACTGTATCTAGAGACTAGAGTAACATAGAGGCTTGGGCTAGTAAGCAACATTCAGAAAAAGTTGAAAAAGAGTAGTTATACTTTTTTTTTTTTACACACTTAACACTAGTATATAGTGGTATTGTCACATTACTGTAATTTCTTAGAACTTAGAAATTGTGATGCCTTGGAAAATACTGATATTCAATACCATTTTTGATCACATGGGCAACTGCTTCAACATTAGGGGTTACAATCTGATATTTTTATTGAAAGATGAGTATAACGAGTCTAGAACATGACAATGAGGTATATCTTTCCATCTTCTTGTGGTAAAACACTGGAGAAAAATAAATGGATTTGCATATGTTTACCTTAAATTTCTATCCACATTATTTTTCCCGTCAAAGCGGACGGGCCATTTGTAAATTTTATGGGTCTGGCTTCTGGATCCAGATATTTTTAGTTGTACAAAACAGCTAGTTTTGCTGCTTGATATTGCAAATTGGTGTGTCTTACCATATTATTTTTATGTATTATCTTAATTATGAACACTGATTTGTAGTGCAAACAGTTAACCGCTTACTGCACATTGTTATTCTTCTTGTTAGTTTTGGAAGTGCAGCTGGTACCGGTGTATCAATGACATTGAAAACATTGAAACTGTTTTGAAACTGATTGTTATAGAATATCCCAGTATCGGTGTGTATCGGAAAATATTTTTTGACAACACTGCCAGATTGGTGTTCCAGATAAATTTGATGTGCCTTTAGCACCACTCACTGGACATTTCACTTTTAAAGTGTTGCAAAACATGCAAGAAGTCACATAATATCCTTTTGCAGAAATGTCGTCACAGTCATGTTTTTCCAATAAAGCCTGTGTTGTCATTTTCAATGAGAGAGCAGAGGCAGGCGGCAAAACGTTGGTGGCACTGAAAACACAACTGCTTGCCAAGGTGTGCTCGCAGCTAACACCATGCAAAATAAAAAGTGATTTTGCAGCTGCAGTGTGTCATTGACCAATCACAGGTGATTTTGTTCACAATCAAGCGCTTTAGCTTTTATGTTGTTTTTGTGTGTGCAGCAAATTTGTCCTGTTCTTCACGCTGCTACTTTGTGCATTGAAAAAAAAGTATTGTAGTATAATCAAAATATTATTATATTTTTATTATAGTTTTTATTTTTTATATTTCAATTTTATATTATTTATAAATTGTATTTATTAAGTTTTAGTCATTTTGATGTCTTTATTATCTTTGCAGTTTCTATTATTTTTATTCCAGTTTTACTTTTTTATTCTAGTAAATCAAATAAATGATTTATTTTCAACCTGTAGTTTTACTAGTTAGATGTTATTTTTTATTTCAAGTTACACTTTTTATGATTTTGGTTTTGTTAACTATAATAACCCTGCACTAATTAATTGTTCGCCATGCGATCAATGTATTTAGAAAATAGTGCAAATTTTCATTTTATGTGCTGCAAAAAATGCTTACTTAGATTTTTTGTCTTGTTTTGAACCAAAATGTCTAAAAATTCTTAAATCAGGAAGGATTTTCAAGACAAGTAAAAATAATTGTCTTTTTTTCAGAAAAAAGAAGTCACAATTAAGTGAGTTTTTGCTTAAAACAAGCAAAATAATCTGCCAGTGGGGTAAGCAAAATAATCTTATTTCAAGCAGAAAACTAGATTATTTTGCATACCCCATTTGCATATTATTTTTCTTGTTTCAAGCAAAAACTTGCTTAATTTTAACTTATTTTTTCTGAAAACAAGACAAAAAATCTAAGCAAGAAAAGCATTTTTTGCAGTGTGAGCGGACTTTAACCTTAGTATTGTATTGGTACCACGTTCTAAAATAACATTAGATTTGTCACGATCTGATCAATCCATACATTTTCGATTTGTGAGACTGAGTTGACCAATGAAATCGAGTTTATGGGGGGAAAAAGTCTGTTTTTGAAACAACTCTGCTACCTTTATTGATATGAATGAGGCGTTTTTCGTCTAATATTTATGTATCGCTCACACCGTCCCTTAGAGTTAAGGCGTCTGTGATCCGAAGCTGTTAATTGACGTTGTAATTGTTGCTCTTTAATGATCTGTCAGTCGTTTCCACCCGGGATGCGGTTGTGTTTGCAATTCTGGGCTTGATGGCTTCCCTCTCTGCGCGGTGAGGAATAAGCTATTTGTGAGACTCTCGCCTGACTTGTTTCTTCTCTTTCTCTCTTTCTGTTTCCTCCACAGTCCCTGGATGGATTTGTATTTGCACTAAACAAGGAGGGGAGGTTTTTGTACATCTCAGAGACGGTGTCCATATACCTGGGGCTTTCACAGGTGAGTGCGTGTGAGATTTTCACTCTCCGATCTCCTTTCGTCCATCGGTGCGGAAGAGAATCTGGACAAATTAGTGTTAGATAAACTCCTGCGGGTTTGTTAGCTGCCTGTTTAATTTGCGGCGTTCATCACCGCATATTTTAAGCGGCGGAGAGATGTTCTCATTGGAATGCTAGCGCGTTTCCCGCTCCTGTTGGCTCGAGCCCGGGCCTTTCAATAAACAGACAGATCGGCGAGGTCAGACGGTGAGAAAGTGACCTTCAGAACTCTTGCGGTCCTGTCTAGCTGAGCTTCATCTCGAGTGCTAGCAGGCTTCAATCAAACCAGACACGGCTGCACAACAGGCAGCTTCTGTTCACCGGTGGTTGAAAATTCACACAAATCATCAGAATCGTCTCTTGCTGTCCTTGTATGAGGGATCAAAAACGCACAGGTGCTGTCAAGATGCTCACTGTACCCGTTACTGTAACAGTTTAACTCGTTTTTGTCCGTCAGAGATTGGGAATCGTTTGGGATTTGTTCAGGATGGCAAACTACCTGCTAATTTTGAAAGAAAATGCTATGCAGCTTGTGTACAGTTCACGGTGTGAGGGTCCAAGATGTGAAGTATACAGCCTGAGCACACCGCATGGAGTACTGTATCCCACAATGCAATGCACTCCATTCGACCTTTCATTTCTAGATGGGCGGATGAACCAGAGGTGATACCAACCTCGATTTTTGATCCCAAAGGCTTGTTTAACTCAAAATGGATTCAGTATACAGTTTAAATTGGCATACTGCTATTTTTGCAGAAAAAAATACAATTAGTCGACTATTCAGTATACAATTACATTGCAAGAAATACTGTAGCCCACAATGCCATGCACTATTTTTTTATGCACTACCAGTCAAAAGATTTTGAACAGTAAGACTTTTAATGTTTTTAAAGAAGTCTCTTCTGCTCACCAAGCCTGCATTTATTTGAGTACAGCAAAAACAGTAAAAATGTTTAATATTTTTACTATTTAAAATAACTCTTTTCTGTTTGAATATATTTCAAAATGTAATTTATTCCTGTGTTTTCAAAGCTGAATTTTTAGCATTTTCTTCACTCCAGTCACATGATCCTTTAGAAATCATTTTAATATTCTGTTTTGCTGCAAAAAAAACATTATTATTATTATTATTAGTTGAAAACGGCTGATTTTTTTTAGGTTTCTTTGATGAATAAAAAGTTCAGAAAAAAACAGCTTTTATCTGAAATGGAATCATCACTTTTGTTCAATTTAAAGCATCCTTGCTGAATAAAAGTATTAATTTCTATTTTATTTTATTTTTTCACAAAAAATAAATAAAAAAAAATTATACTGGTTCCAAGCTTTTAAATGGTATAATGTATAATGTTACAAAAGCTTTTTATTTCAGATAAATGCAGATCTTTGGATCATCCTATTCATCAAAGAATCCTGAAAAAAAAAACTGTTTTAAATATTGATAATAATAATAAAATTGTTTCTTGAACAGCAAATCAGCATATTAGAATGATTTCTGTAGAATCTTGTGACACTAAGAGTAATGATGCTTAAAATGTAGCTGTGCTCACCGGAATAGAATAGAAAGCAGTTTTTTTAAATAGTAAAAATATTTCACAATATTACCGCTTTTGCTATATATTGGATCAGATGAATGCAGGCTTGGTGAGCAGAAAAAACGATAAAAATCTTACTGTTCAAAAACTTTTGACTGGTAGTTTATTTATTTATCGATCAAGATGATTCTAAAAATTTAGACTTTCTGAATTTAACATAGCAAGCAAATTCTTAAACATTTATCATAATGCACAACTGTTTTATGTGCTAAAAGTATCTAATGCCATATACGGTAAAAACCGGCTTACTAACTGCTGTAATGCATCTGGGTACAAAATATGCTGTATGCAATAATACTTTCAATTTTAGACCAGATGAACGAGAGATGATACTTGAATCAAATGCATTTCTGAGACTATAAAATGCTTTGCATAATGCATAAAGAAAGCATTATGCAGTATGTATACTATGCACAGTTTGTATGTGTATGGGATATGTCGATTAAAAATAGCAGGCAGTATGCAGTACATACTATATGGAACATATGCTTTCAATCAGGTTCAAGTGCTGCTATGACCTGTCAGATGTGAACATAGTAAATATTGAGTCTTCTAAATTATGAAAGCAACAGTGGCTGTAAAAGACCATTAAAATATTCCGCTAAGATAGAAGGATTGAGATATGAATTAAGAAGAGAAGACTAAAGCAAACTCTAAATTAATTCAGCATTAATTGATTGATGATTTTTATCAAATAATTGATTAATTCTCAAAATCCTGGCTTTTGGAATTTGGCTTGCTCTTTTTCGCTGGTATTATCTTTAGGTTGGGCTGCTGATAAAGTGCTTGTAAAGTCTTTAGTCTAAGTAGGTTTTATTATCTTACATGGTTAAGCTTATCCCATAACTCTCCTGATCTTAATTGCTAAACCTTTTTTCCTTCGTTAATCTGTCCTAGAGGCCACAAATTTATAAGGTGTAGTTCATTATTTTCATTGTTAATTGGATGAGCAATTTGCCAGCTTTTCTGCATTGACAATTCTATGCATTTTTGTGCTGTGCGTTATCAAAAATAGACTATATTATATAGGATTTCATATATATGCTAGTTTTGTGGTTTAACTCTGCTGCTCTGAGTAGTTAATTAACATTTGTGGAAATTAGATTTTGGCGCTGGGTTAATGCACATCTCCAGCCATGCAAGTAATCACCGGATAGCTTATCTTTTTTGTAAATGTCTGTTTGATAACTAAACTTTGATTAATACAGGGAATAATAATTCGTAGCACATTCAGGATTGTTGTAGCTTAAGTCTGTCTCGCATTTTTCCCATTTTAACTGTGAACGTTTCTAAATATAATGTGGTCCGAATAGCTCTAATGGAGAGCTACAATCACATCTGCTTGAAGCTTTTTTTTAATCTAGCGTAATGGTTGAGAATGGCTGTTTAACTCTACATGTTGTAAGCGTGTAAGTTACAGCCTTCCATCGCGAGCCAGTAGATCTCCGTGTGAGCGCTGATTTCCTAAGAGCTAATGATGGAGGTTATTAAAGATTCAGGGCTTGAACCATACTGCGGCCATTACACTAGGCACAGTCGATAGCATGACCTTTTAGCACCGCGGCTCAATCATACGAGCGCTCAGCTGCTCAAATCCGAGCTCTGCTCTCAGACAGATACTGCGGCCTCGCAGGGCACTAGAGGAGCACTAATCTCTAAATCGAGCTCTTCCTCAATCCGTTTGAAAGTAGATAGGAAGCGTCCAGTCATGGAGTCCACTGTCCCCGTAATGACATCAGCTGGACCTTACTGTGATTTCAAACCGGCTGCACAATAGTCAAAGACGGTGTGATTTATGGCATGTTTTGTAGAGTGGGTTGGGTTTGAAGTTTTCTTCATTAGGATATATGTTTAGTTATTCTATTTTTATCATTATTAAATCAAATTGTTTATTTGTTATTCATAATAATTTGTATTTTTATCATTACGTGTGTGTTATGAATTAATATAAAATATTTATTGAATTAGTGTTATATATTTTATTTGCTCTTATTAAATTGTAGTAAATAATTTAGTATATAGTAATTAACAAATGTAATACATATGCACACGTTTAATTATTTAGTATTTAATCTTTATCGTTGTCGTTATTACTAAATAAAATAGTTAATACTACTACTACTACTAATAATATTTATTATTCATTTTTATTTGCACTTATTAATAAACAAAAATTAATAATTAAGCCAAAATAAAAATAAAAAAACAGTAATAATAATAACAATAATAATATTTATTTATATATCTATATATATCTATATATTTATCATTTTATTTTCACTTATTAACAAACAAAATTGTTATTATTATTGTAATTATTGTAATTATTATTATTATTATTGTTTTCACTTATTAACAAACAAAACACAATAATGTAATAATACTAATAATTAAGCCAAAATAAAAAATAAAATCCAATAATAATAAAAACGACAATAACATTTATTTATCATTTTATGTCCACTTATTAACAGACAGAAACACAATAATGTAATAATACTAATAATTAAGCCAAATAATAACATTATTTATTTATTTATTTATTTATCAATCATTTTATTTTCACTTATTAACAAACAAAAAAGCAATAATACTAATATTAAACTAAAATAAAAATAATACAATTAAAAAATACAAATATTTATTTATTAATTAATTTATCATTTTAGTTTCACTTCTTAACAAACAAAAAAGCAATAATACTAATAATTAAACCAAAATAAAAAAATAAAATCCAATAATAATAACATTATTATTATTATTATTATTATTATTATATTACAAATAAAACATGTAATACTCATATAATTATATATTATAATATATTTAATATGTTATATACTGTATAATATAATATAACATATATTTATGTTTTTAAATATTCTTAATAATGTTTATTTATTTATCATTTTATTTTTCTTGTTAAAAAAACAAAAATTCAGTAATATTAATAATTAAACCAAAATAAAAATAAAATCTAATAATAATAATAATGTTATTATATATATATGTGTGTGTGTGTGTGTGTGTGTGTGGTGTATACTGTGTAATATATTCTAAAATGTATTATTTAAAATAATATAATAATAAAATATTAAATAATATATGTATTATTTTTTTTATATTATTATTATTATTATTGCATTTATTTATTTATTCCAATTCTTTCCGTCCTACATTATTTCCCACTGAATATTCAGTTCCACCTAGAAACATTTCTGCTTGCATGACAGAATGCGAAAACCATTTCATGTCAATTTAGGCAGCAAGTTTCTTTATATATTAGACTGTGCTTTAGCGTGACTCTTCCCACTATGTTTTTTCCCCGTCCTCTCCTCTGTCCATCCGTCCCCTCCTCTCAGCTCTCCTCAGGTCAGCGAGCGAAGGATGTGAAATTGCTTTTCCCTCCATGGCCATTGACCACCTTGTGTTAGATTAATGTGCGCAGACCGGAGAAGCCAGCAGATTTTTACAGCGAGCGCGAGCCTCTCTTCTTGTACGGCCGACATTACCGTGATGCTAAACAATGGCACCACCTGCCCTCGGCTCTTCGATAATACAGTTAATGTGCTTTCCGGACGTGTTTTGGCTCTCTTATCTCGACGGTCTTTGACTCGGCTCTTAGATTCGGGCCGATAACGAGGTTTCGCGTTTGACAGTAAACGAAGTAACACCCCTTTTCATCTGCATCCGTATTATTCAGCTCAACAGATGGTCGTTTATCCGTTTTTGCCACGCTAATCGCTGTTATCATTTAACTTCTGTATGTAAATAGGCATATGTTGCCAAATTTTTCACTTGTCTGAGTTTCTCATCCCTCTCTGCTTGGCTTGTGCGCCGGGTGATTAGTTCATCTCTAATAATTTATATGTGATGGATGCACAACCGCCTTCCCAGGTTTGCAGTTGTACGCTCGACGCAAATTGAGAGGCGACGATAACATCGCGCCGCTTGGGATTTTCTTATTGAGTTTTCGAGGTGGTTTCGAAAGGACCTTGTCGCCAGGTCATCGTGCGGCGTCCGTGCTTCGCACACGGGCAGCTGTCTGTTTCATAATTGAGATGTGTATGTTTGCTTTTGTGTAACAGATGGCATCGTGTGCTTACGCTGATGGCTAGGAAAATAATAATTGCATTATTCCGGCCAAAAGAATATTCGCTTCTGGAATATGGCCATTTGCAGCCGGCACCCCTGCCAGTACAGCATATGCACTTGCATGGACTAGATATCCAAGGAAATTGATACATCTGGAATAAAGCGACCATCTGAGGTCTCATCTGCCTCGTAGGATTTAGATTGAACCGCGTTCCCGATCCGTAACCGCCAGCTTAGCCCTCGTACAGTACGCATGGTGACATCTGAAGGCCGCGTATAATGTACCATATGGTGGAGGAATTTGCCGCTCCGTGTTTGGCAGTAGTGACGGATCTGGATGGCCTCCAGGCAGCTAAACGTGTACTTCCTTTTCCTGTGTGTGAGAAAGGGCGTCGCTTTCAATTGGCTATAGACCCCTCTGCCCCGTCTCCATTCAGAAGAGAATTGAATGTAGACATCTGCTGTGCTGTAGGTGACAGGGGAGCGCGTGTCCACCAGAGGATCGACTGCCACGTTCCCACACGGTCCGCCTTCCTCCCCATCACTCAGACGCCCATGTGCTCCGGTCCGGCCGGGGAGACTCGAGGAATATCGAATGTATTAGCATAAACGTCTGGCCGATTGTCTGATCACATCTTTGTGAGTCAGTCGCCCTCCGTCTCGATCCTTCCTCTCTCGCTCTTGTTCACACCCCCTTGTGTCTCTATCATTTATCCTCTGAAGTGATGCTTTTGAACGTCTTTAGCATGATGAGTGAAGCTGAATGGGTGGATCTCTGTCAAGAAGACATGTCTTGTTCATATTTCAATCCAAAGTTTAGGGAAGGAATTAAGACTTTGTAATAAATTATATGATTTCTCTGTTAAAAATATATTTCTTCCTGATTTTGTGGTGATAAGTGACCTGGGCATATTTTTTTGTTATTTTATTATATTTATTTTATCTTATTTCTTTATTATAAATATGATATAGGATATATATTTTATAAATGGGCCTAAAATATGAACTTTTTGGGGGTGAAATTATTTTTTTGCGAAATATCAAACTTATTATTTCCATTATTATTATTATTATTATTATTATTATTATTATTATTATTATTTCTTATATAGGAATTCATAAAGTGTTTCATATAATACATAAAATTAAGCTATATATTTGTAATATTTTTATTATAGAAGTATCTGTATATTTATTCTTTATTTTGGGGTGATATGTGGCCTAGACATATTTTTTATTTTATTGTATTTTATTTTTCATCATAAATATAATATAGGATATATATTTTATGAATAGGTCTAAAATATGAACTGTTGGGGGGTGAAATGTGATTTTTGTGAAATATCTAAATGATTATTTTTATTATTATTATTATTATTATTATTATTATGTTTTTAATGTTTTATTAAATGTTTTTTATAATACATAATGTAATAAGGATCATAGATATACATATATATACACACACACACACACACACACACACACACACATTTTTTATCACAAATATGATATAGATTTTAGAAATGGGTCTAATTTTATGTATGATTATAAATTCAGTTAACTTTGAATTTATTTTATTACTTTATTTTCTTTATGCAAAATGTCATTTATTTTAATCTCATATATCATATCTCAAATATTTCATATGTGACCCTGGACCACAAAACCAGGGTCATTTTATTTTAAAATTGGGATTAATACATCATCTGAAAGCTGAATAAAAATATTTATTCAATAAAACAATATTTGGCTAAGAAAATCTGGAATCTGAGGGTGCAAAAAAAAAAAAGAAAAAGAAAGAAAAAGTTGTCCAAATGAAGTTCTTAGCAATGCATATTACTAATAATAAATTACGTTTTGATATATTTACAGTAGGAAATTTCCAAATTTCCACATTTTATTTTACATTTTTTTAAATAAACCAAATTATTGTTTGCTGTTATTCACTGTTTAAAGCAATTAAATCCAGAGTAATCCATTGTCACCAGCTAAATTTCAGAATAACCAGCCAAGCCCTGAACAATGAAACAATGGCGAATAATTTCACTAGCTGTTAGTCCAGACCATCAAGGTAGACTTGGAAATATTACTAAATGGATAATAAGTATTCTTTTATTTATGATGCTGTGGCTGCCGAGGGTCAGCATTTGCATGTGAGCCTGTAGCGGTGCGGCGAGAGACAGGGGCAGAGGAAGGTCATGTTTAATTGAGCCACCCGCGATCCGCAGCGCTCCCAGAACTGCCCCTCCTGTTCCCGCTCTCACCCTCAGCTCACTGAGAGTCATGGAGGAGCTGTCATATCCCATCATGCCCCTCTGGAACAATTAAGCTTTGTGTGCTAGCTGTGGTGCACTCGTTTGAAGCTTTTTTTTTTGTTGTTTGTAATTGGAAAAGATGGAGATTCGAATAGGAGAAGGTGATCTTTAATTAGCTCTTCTTGTAGGGCTTTACATTCTTGAGAATCCACTAATGTACAACAAAGCCGTATCAGTCACTATTCACATTAAGGTCTTCATAATACACTTTTTATCACATGAATGAGTACTAAATGAATAAAAAGGACAAAGCTGGGCAATATTTCATTCAATTAAATCAACATGTCCTCCAATTTATACGACCGACTAAAGTCATTTTCACAAATCCTCAAATACGTCTCTGTAAAGCGTATTCAACATTTGCTCCCTTATCAGTAACAGGTATCTCACTCAACCTTAGCATTATGTGTAGGTCAATTAGTAGCGCGTTGCCCTGCGGAGTGGTATAATCATATGAACACAGGTTCGATTCCGGAGAACGCATATGTTTTCATTGTATGTTTTTTTTTTTTTTTTAAATATGCACTAGAAATCATGATTTTGCACTATTTCTGTAAGGGGTAGGTTTAGGGTAGGGTTAGGTGTGGTCATATATACGAATTACACCTAGTAAAACACGTTTAAATTACCCTGAAATCGTATAAAAACTCATACGTCATTCGATGACGTCAGATCCAACGCGACACTGTCATTATTTTTACGACCGCTAGAGGGCGCTTAACTTTAAAACGTAAGAATGGATCGTATTTGGTCGATTCAAAAACGTACAACTGGGTCGTATTTTCTTTGAGGACAGTCTCAATTAAATATTTGTTCAGTATATATACTGAACAATGAATTTGTTTAGTGTATTGTAACATTTTGTTGTTGATATAATCCCATAATCTATATAATCTTATTAATATGAAAAAAAAAACATATTTTTTATCCATACATTACCAGTCAAAAGTTTTTGAACAGTAAGATTTTTAATGTGTTTTCAAAAGCTTTTCTACTCATTAAGCCTGCATTTATTTGATCCAAAGTACAGAAAAAAAATTATTTTTAAAAAAATATATTTTTACTATTTAAAATAACTATTCTCTATTTTATTATATTTAAAAATGTAATTTATTCCTGTGATCAAACCTGAATTTTTAGAATCATTACTCTAGTCACATGATCCTTCAGACATCATTCCAATATTCTAATTTGCTGTTCAAAAGAACATTTAATATTATTATTATGTTGAAAACAGCTAAATAGAATTTTTTTAAATAGAAAGCTCAGACAAACAGTATTTATCTTTTGTAACATCTTTACTTTTGACCAATTTAAAGCGTCCTTGCTAAATTAAAGTGTAAATATGATTGTAGTCATTTGTAATCATTTAAATGATGATCATTTGTGTAGTCACAGTTCTAAAAGAAAGAAAAGAAAGTACCTGTTCCATATTTAGACGATTTGTGTGTTATTCTTATTCAAAGGTTTTTATCTCCGCCAGTGAATAGCCGCCCACACGTGTCGCCCACATGGGACTGACAAAACAGTGACGGGTGGAAGCGTTTCCCTGCTTCTACAAGGAGCGTGGCTTAAAAACATTATTAATTCACAACATTTAAATTGATAAGTGCTCCGAGCCAAAGACTACAAGGGCACTTTGAAAAGCAAATAGCGACCTAGTGAAGAAATTGATTTTTCCCGCTGAAAATGACTGCATGATGCATCATTTGACTGCACTGCGTCCAAGTGCTTGACAGAGATAATCTCAGCAATCCCACAGGTGACCTTATCGTTCTCGGCAGGGCAGGCTCGTCTGCGCGCCTGTCTTTGTGCATGTCAAGGTTTCCTGGGCGGCGTCCTTTGGGGAACCAGAGTTAGACCTTCTCCATCTTGATGTCAAGCTGGAAACATTATGGAAAAGAGCAAGTATCAGCGGTAATCTCAAAGTCAACAAAGGCCATTAATAATTGGATGACTGAAAAATTAGAGGTGCGGCACACAGTCTGGCATGGCAATTGTCGAACAATAGATCCCGTTTTGTGCTTAAGTGACTTGACTGCAATGAGAGTCGCAGATACTGAGAGAAATAGAGGAAGAGAGAGAGTTTATGAGAGCAGACACAGAGCCTCTTGGAGTGGGAGTGTTTTAACTGAAGAACAGATGGTTTGGTGGCACATTGTCAAGGTCAGGAAACTTTAGAAGGTTTTTTTCTGCACCTTTTGTTTTAGATCCTTTTGTCTTTGTAGATGCTTGCAATTTAAACTTTACTTGTAGTAATAACATTTATTAATACTTGATGGTTTCATGATGAACCTTCACACAAAAGGTTCTTTATAGTGGAAAAGGGATCTTTAGATTAATAAAATGAAAGTTCTTTTAAGAACTGTTCACTGAATGGTTTTGAATCACTTTGAAAATACCTTTTTGAAACGTTTGTTTTTAAAAGTGAATATTCTTAATTGGCATTGATGGTTTCATGAAGAACCTTTAACATCCATAGAACCACTAAAGGTTCTTTATAGTAGAAAAAGGTTTTTTAGATTAATAAAATGAAAGTTCTTTTAAGAACTGTTCACTGAATGGTTTTGAATCACTTTGAAAATACCCTTTTGGAACGTTTGTTTTTAAAAGTGAATGTTCTTAATTGGCATAGATGGTTTCATGAAAAACCTTTAACATCCATAGAACCACTAAAGGTTCTTTATAGTGAAAAAAGGTTCCTTAGATTAATAAAATGATGATTCTTTTAAGAAATCACTGAAAGGTTTCAGTTCTTTATAGTGGAAAAGTGTTCTTTAGATATGATGACAGAAAATTCTGTCATTAATTACTCACCCTCATGTCGTTCCAAACCTGTAAGACCTTGGTTCATCTTCAGAACACAAATTAATAATGATGTCAAAATCTCATAGTGCGATAATATCACAATGTGAAGTAGGTATATTATTTTTGCTGTACACTACAGCAGGAAAATTACAAGACTTATTCCTAATTTACATGTTAACCGTAAGCTGTCAGCAATTCATACTGCACTTTTAAGCTTTCATTGTGATGGAAATGGCAGTAGAGCTTTTATTTTGAAGGAAAACTCCATCTTCAGTGAAAACAGGCTTACAAAAACACATCTCACTACAAATCTAGTGAAATACTGCAAACATCTGTCACGAAAATAAAGCATAACTGGTGGCTGTTGCGTTCCTAAACGTGCTAAACTCACAGCATATGCAATAAACAAGTTCACTGTATTCACTGAGGTGTGGAAAACACCAAATCATGAGCTGATCGTCTGAACGAAATGCGTGCTTCGCTTTGAAACATGCAGAGAATTCTTGATGAAGGGATTAAGCCATATTGTGACCTATATCGTTATATATCGTCATGTGATCACGAAAATATCTAGACAGTTTTGCTATCACAATAATACGATATTGAAAATATCATTACATCCCTACAAATTAAGATATTTTAAGAAATCCGAGAGCTTTCTGACCCTGCATAGACAGCAACAGTACTACCACGTTCAAGGCCAAGAAGGTAGTAAAGACATTGTTAAAATAGTCTATATGACATCAGTGGTTCAACCGTAATTTTATAAAACTACGAGAATACTCTTTGTGTGCAAAGAAAGCAAAAAGAATGATTTCATTCAATAATTTCTTCTCTTCCGTGTCAGTTTTCGACACATTCATGAGAGTGTTTTTTTTGTTTTTGTCATTATTACTTGTTTTCTTTGCGCACAAAAAAAATATTCTTGTGGCTTCATAAAATTACAGTTGAACCACTGATGTCCCATGGACAGTTTTAATGATGTCCTTACTACCTTTCTGGGCATTGCGTTGTTGTCTCTGCAGGGTCAGAAAGCTCTCGGATTTCATAAAAAATACCTTCAGTTGTGTTCCAAAGATTAACAAAGGTCTTTGGGTTTGGAGCGACGTGAGGTTCCATAAAACTTTTTCTTTCTACAAAAAGAAAATAATGGTTCTTTTAAGAACTGTTTACTCAAAGGCTCTTTGTGGAACCAAAAATGGTTCTTCTAAGGTATCGCTGCAAACAAACCCTTTTGGAGCCTTTATTTTAAAAAGTATTCAGTGAAAGTGGATGTTGACCACCAGTAAGAGCAACTTGGGCATTCTGCTAAACATTTCCTCTTTTGTTTGATGGAAGCAAGAAAGTCAAATGGTTTTGGACCAGCATGAGTGTGGTTAAATGATGAAAGACACTTTGAAACTTCAATTTCGAGTGTAGTCACAATTTACTTCTAAATCAGTGCAAAACTGGAGAAATTACAGGTTGAAAAAAATTATAGCTCAGACCCAGTAAAATATTTTGCGACCTGTCTTACTTGTGCAATGTGTCATATTTCTGAGTAGATCATGATATTCATTTTACCTATTAAAATAAATTGGGTCATGAAAAGTAGGTGTTTCTTGGACTGACACAGCTAGCGGTTTCTATATGACAGGTGGTTGGAAAATAAGAGGACTTGAAAAGGAAAGTCCTTTAACAGGTGAGGCAAAACCTATAATCTTGATAAAAGATAGACTTATAGACTTTATTTCCCCCTGTTATTCTTTGAAACAGTACACTGATGAATTTTGCACAAAATGTTCAGAAACAAGTAAAAAAAAAATATTGCTTGATTGCTCCAACTAATACGTGATCTTTTATTGAAAGCATGTTAAATATTAAATATGTTTGAATGAATCACAGACAATTAGCTGTCTATTGTATTTCATTTTAAGGTACATTACCTACTACTTGTTGTTTTCCACTTTCTATATGAATGGTAGTATTAAGCTCCAACAAAATAACAAAATGTGAATGAATGTGAAAATACAATATATTAGCATTTGTCGAGTACCATATGAAAGAAATCTGATTATATATTCTCTGTAAACAATTTTCAATAATAACACATCAGTCTCGGCTAAATGCTAATGGCACAGTAGGTGTGCATATGATCAATTGTCTGCTGTTTCTTCACACACACAGCTCAAAAATCACTGCGGTAAATTCAAATTTATGTATTAATAATGCAGGTAAACATCTCTAAACTATACCAGTGTCCTTGAGAAAGTACTACACACTGGAAGTACACACCACAACTTTCTTCTGTGGTCTTATTATTGTTTTGTACTGTCTGTGTCATTTTAGCCAGTGTCCAATATTTTATGTGTGTTAGCATACACCTGTCTGCAGCTTGTGGGATAGCATGCCGGCTATCAGTGATCTCTAAAGGGCTCTTTGATAAGCACAATGCCCAGATTTCTCCTCATCTCTAGACTGATACGGCCCCTCTCATTTCAGATGTCTGCCCGCCGTTATTAATGTCAGGCGGAGGATCTGGCCGATAGTATCTCCAGAGTGCTGACACCAGGCTTTCCTAGCCCGTCTTTGATCTGAACGGAGATCAGGAATGGGAATATCGGATTGGAAATATGGCTGTTTAGTGTGGATAGCTTACTCAGAAACGAGAGGATTTGATTGCGCTGATAATTGCAGTTTTAGAAGTTTGAGATTAATTGTTGGGTGTTTTATCAAATTGAGAAAAACATGTTTGTTTATATGGCATCTAATCTATCTGTCTGTGTATCTGTCTATCTATCTATCTATCTATCTATCTATCTATCTATCTGTCTGTCTGTCTGTCTGTCTACCTACCTACCTTCATGTCTGTCTGTCTGTCTATCTATCTATCTATCTATCTATCTATCTATCTATCTATCTGCCTGTCTGTCTGTTTGTCTGTGTGGAGAGAGAGAGAGAGAGAGAGAGAATTTTGAGGTAAAACATGACCCAGATATGTCCTCCACAGGTTCAGATGAGCATATATGTGACCCTGGACCACAAAATCAGTCATAAGTCTCAATTTTTCGAAATTGAGATTTATACATCATCTGAAAGTTGAAAAATGATGTTTGTTATGATAGGACAATTTTAGCCAAGATACAACTATTTTAAAATCTGGAATCTGAGTGCAAAAAAATAAAAAATATTGAGAAAATCACCAAATTAAGTTCTTATTAATGCATATTACCTATCAGAAATTAAGTTTTGATATATTTATGATAGGAAATTTACTAAATATCTTCATGGAACATGATCTTTACTTAATAACCTAACGATTTTTGGCATAAAAGAAAAATCAATAGCCCATTTTAACCCATACAATGTATTTTTGGCTGTTGCCACAAATATACCCATTCTACTTAAGACTGGTTTTGTGGTTCAAGGTCAGATATTAAATATTATATATTCTTGTTGGTATTTTCCAAAAGCTAGATGAGCCAAGTATAAGACAAAACATCTTGACTCTTGTCTCTGTTTTCACAATTCAAATACTTTGTTCTCGTTCTTATTAGTCAAGCACTTATCAGGTCTGTCTCTAAGCACTAGACTCGTGTTTTTATTGATAAGATTCCGTCGTCTCGCAAACAGGGTCGAGGAAACACTATGTAAAGATTTCCATCGTCAGATATACTGCTGTGTTTTAATTAATGCTTGAATCTTGAACGTTATGAAGAGATCAGAGTCGTGCTGGTGCTGAAAATTGATGCTTTTTTTTTACTGGAGGCCCAGAGCGAGAGAGAAAGAGAGATGAGGCGAAAGAGTGTGGCGAACAGATGAAGGAAGAGCTCTCATGTTTTACTGGCTCTATGTGTTGCTAGCGCTGCTGTAGGGTTGAGAGGTGAAGAACGGTAATGCCAGCACACCAGAGCTCTTACTACTGACTGACAGAATGCCATAGAACATCTGCTGATGTGACGGATTTATTATCTTTTTTCTTTTACTTGTACTACTATACTTCAGTCAGGATGTATTCAATTCAAACTTTTGAACAGAATGGAGATGTGTACATTTTTCTTATTTTGCCTAAATATCATATTTTTTTCATTTAGTACTGCCCTTCAAAGGCTACTTGCATGTTTCCCAGAAGACAAAATAAGTTAAATTTACCCTGTTCTTTAAATTCAAAACGTTTTCTGGAGCATCAGTGAGCGTTTGAACCTTCTGTTGCCTCAGTCCCTCAGTTGTCCTCAGTGTGAAAAGATGAATCTCAAGATCATACAGTCATCGTTGGAAAGGGTTCAAATACACAAAAATGCTGAAAACCGAAGAATTTGTGGGACCTGAAGGATTTTTCTAAAGAACAGCGGGCAGTTTAACTGTTGAGGACAAACAAGGGACTCATGAACAACTATCGCTAAACAAAAAAACACAGCTGTGGATCATTCAGGTAACAACACAGTATTAAGAATCAAAGGGATGTAAACTTTTGAACAGGGTCATTTTTATAAATTAAACTATTATTTTCTCTTGTTGACTATATGTAAACATCTTTTATGAGAAATATCTTATTCAGGTCAGTACTAAATAAAAAATAACATTTATTTTAAAATGTTGAACTACTTTTATTCACTCACACAAAATAACAAATTCATAAAGGAATAAATGAATGGAATTTATTAAAACTTCTTCCTATGTACCTGGAATAAAATACTGTAATGTCTCCTTTTTGCACAGTCAAAATCAGCTTGAAGACAGAAAGTCTGTGCTTTCGGCATACAGTTAGCCTCTATAAAGAAAAATGCTATTCATTACACATAAGGTGTGCTCCCTTGCTATGTGGCAGGGCCATAAAGCCGGTAATAACCTTTTTATCAGAAGCCAGGGTGACACCTTAATGTGACACATCCACCCAGATGCTGCGAAAGAGAAAAATGCGTTTGTAATCTCCTCCATGTATTAGAAGCGGGGAACCCATCATATAAGGATATAACAAGGGCTGATGAGCCCCTGCGACTCGTGCCATGAGGAATAATAGATGAGAGTTGACCCTCTCAGAGAGGAGAGCACCGAGTCACGGACACCGTGTACACCGGCCCCTATCCCATCTCTCACTTTAGAAAATAAGAGCATCATTGAGCACTGAGAGGAGAGAGAAAGTCAAGTGCTATAGGAATTCAAACTAGGGGAAGTGTTGTACAGTTTAAAAGCGTTGTGTTCATACTTTTGTAGCTTTTTCTTTTAAAGGCCATTTAAGGTTTATTGCACCAAAAACACGGCCATATTTTAGTTTTCGAAGCATCCTTTTAAAGTATTTGGATACTTTTATTAATTCTGGTTGTAAATGAGCACTGTTCTGATTACCTTGTTTATAGTTTGAAGGTGGGCAAAATTTCTGAACAGCTGTTATTATGCAAACATGAGTGTTCATATGTTAATGTGCGCATGGTATGTGTACAGTGTACAAGGTTAAGGCACATTTTATATACATTTTTAAAAGTGCTGGGCAAAGATTAATACATTTTGAGTTTTAGGGTTGCATATTGGGTTTCTAAATATATTTCTATTTTATTTTATTTTATTTTATTTATAAATACCAACTTTTTGGCTAATTTTCCTGAAAGAAACTTTCTATATTTTTTTTCTTTCTATATCTTTCTATATTTTTTAACTATTATTATCTTTTATGAGAAATATCTTATTCAGGTCAGTACTAAATAAACAATAACATTTATTTTGAAATGTTGAACTACTTTTATTCACTCACACAAAATAACAAATTCATAAAGGAATAAATGAATAAATGAACTTAAAATATTAAGTTTGTTAGTTTGTTTTGTTTTTATAAAAACTAAATTATTATTTGTATTATTTTATTTTATTTTATTTATTTATTTTTTTATACTTTTTTTTTTTTTTGTTGCCCTTTTTCCTAGAAGAGAAAGACTGTAAATTTGTTGCATTTTGAGTTTTAGGGTTGCATATACGGTTTGTTAGTTTGTTTTGTTTTGTTTTATATAATATATAATTCTAAATATAATTTTAATGATATATATTTAAATTTATTTTAAAATACCAATTTTTGGCTAATTTTCCTGGAAGAGAAACACTAAATTTGTTGCATTTTGGGGTTTTTTTGCATTGTAGGGTTTGTTAGTTAAATTATTATTTGTATTATTTTATTGTATTTAAAAATTTGACTTTTTTTGTATTAATAACATTTTTTGGCCCTTTTTCCTAGAAGATTATTTTTAATGATTTATATCTATTGTAATTATTTGTATTTTTATGTATTTATTTGTTAACTTAATTTGTTAATATATATATGTGTGTGTGTGTGTGTGTGTGTGTGTGTGTGTGTATATATATATATATTTGTTTGTTTTGTTGTTATAAAAACTACATTTAATGTAACATATAATTCTAAATATTATTTATTTACATAAATGTGTGTGTGTGTGTGTGTGTGTGTGTGTGTGTGTGTGTGTGTGTGTGTGTGTTGTTTTATTTTTTTTACAATTTTTTTAGAATTGCTTTTTTTCTTTTGTACTTTTATGAGTAGGCTAGCTAAAGGTGGTTTCCAAAATTATTAAATATCTCTCAATTTTCTATACATATATATAGATATATATAATGCTCTTGGATTTTTACTAGCACAAAAGAAACTAATTTGATTAACTGCTTGACCAAACGTAGTTTCCGACTCATAAAAAATTGTTATACATAAATTATTATGCATATACTACCATATCTTACATTTGATAAATAATCACTGTTCTTCATAGCTCTTAAAGTGCTGCTGTATCTCCTTCCCTTGAGTTGTCTAGAGAAAGTTCCACACTTCTGAACCATCACTCCCGTAAAACATGTCTAGATTTTCCCCCTAAATGCCGCTAATACAATTATCTGTATTTATGAACACAAGCTTTTACAAATGAGAGCTAATTATTGTGACTTAATGATGGTGCTCTGAGCCTCCACCTCCACAGCGCCACTGCCAGCAGATAAGAGGGAAATTTGCTTAGAGGATTTTTTGCAAATGTCATTGCCACTTTGTGTACAAGGATGATAACTTCATCCATCCATTATCGAGAGTAACACCTGCGATGATGCACAGCACACTCTCCGGCCCGCGCGATAGATAATTAGTAATGAATCAATATGTAGAGTTTGGAGAGGAGGCGCCGAGCGAGCCGAGTCGCACGCCACGCCGCTGATAACGGACGAAAATAAACAGCAGAGAGACGCTGGTGAAGAATGAGCGCGGGCCTGCGATCCGCTGCAGGTTTTGGGACCGTCTGATATCTCTGCCTTCATCCTTCCTGCCCCGTTCTGTCGTGAATACATTAGGAAAAAGAGGGATGCCGGAGCCCGTATCTGCCAGTGGGCCAGAGGCACGTTAAGATACCTTTGCATCCATCAAACAAAGCCTGTAAGCTAAACAGGAAACGCATCATTGGCTGCGCTACAAGTGATCGGAGGTCTTGTGAATAGCGGTGGATGTTCAGATGCAGGTACAAACAGGATTTTCCTTGCTCTTCTGAAAAAAAAAAAAAAAAAAAAAAACTTCATTGAAACTAAGTTACACAACTTCGTTTACATATGACCATACATTTCTTATTTAGCAACTTGGACCAAGTGTGAATTATAGTAGTATGTGGAGGTTGGCCAATAACAAGAGGTCATTTACATCAAGTATTAATGATACAGTAACAAAAACAGCCCTCAAAGCAACCTTGTGTCGTTCCAGCACTGTATCTTTTTTTTCTTTGGCAGAATATCCAAGCTTTCCATCATGAAAATGGGTGGTGATTTATACATGCTTCAAAACAAAAAGCCATAAAAGTATTATAAATAATCCATGAGATTTGTGTTCTGAAGCCATATGATGACTTTTATTGAGAAACGGTTCAGTATTTACAGTACCGTTCAAAGGTTCGGGGTTCAAAAGCTCAGCAAAGCTGCATTTATTTGATAAAAAAATACAATGAAAACAGAATTATTGTGAAATATTATTAATATTTAAAATTGTATTAATAAATAAAAATAATTTCATATATTTTAAAATGTAATTTATTTCAGTGATGCAAAGCTGAATTTTCAGCATCACTACTTCAGTCTTTAGTGTCACATGATCCTTCAGAAAACTTTCTAATATGCTGATTTGCTGCTGAAGAAATTAGCAATGTTAAACAATTGTGGCACTTGTGTTTTTGTGCAGACTGATTTTTTCAGGATTTTTTTGATGAGTAGAAAGTTAAAAACTTGGTAGCACAAGTCATTCACTGACAATTTTTTTAATTTTCAGTCATGTTTTTTTTTTTTTATTGCTTCAGTGTGATTAAAAATATAACCAAAAAAATGAACATTTGGCAATATCAAACCTGGAACCACACTGAATACAAATTTAATAAGTTTAAGTGACATTTGAGAGCCCTAGAAGAGGGAATTTTCATAGGGCCCTATAAAATCTGTATTTTTTCCCAAATTCAGTTTTATTTCTTTTTCCAAATTCCATTTTTTCCATTTAAATTTTTCTGGATTCCATTTTTTTTTTTAATTTAAATTTTTCTGGACTGCTTTTTAATGGTTAATTAAATTATATTAATCATAAAAACATGTATAATTAATTAAAATCATGAAACTTACCTGAAACTACAAATACACATCAGTTTATTAAAAATTTAGCAGAAATGACGTTCATGAAATATTTTTGTTTCTCACCATGTTTTATTGTTAGCAAATTCTGTGTTTTAGCGTGTCTAGTTATTTAAATACATAAAAACAACTTAATTTATTTAGATTTATTTTCAAAATAGCCTTATGAAATGTTTTTTTTTTTTCCCTCAGAAATTCTGTGTTGCGTATTAAAATTTTCCTGGTTATCTAATGAAGGCGTAAAACTAAAAACAAAACAAAAAATCTTTTAATTATTGAAAATTAAACAAACTTTATTTTTTTTTTATTTTCCAAATTCAGTTTTATTTGTTTTTCCAAATTCCAAAAAAAACACATCTTAATTAATTAAAGTCATGAAACTTATACAATTATACAAAATACTTATACAAAATTACACATCAGTCTATTAAAAGTTTAACAGAATACATAAAAACAACTAAATGTATTAAAATATATTCTTAAAATAGCCTGTAACTCTGTGTATTTACATTTGTCTGGTTATCAAATGAAGGCATAAAACATTAATTTCATTTATTTTTTAAATGTTCAAAATCAAACAAACTTTATTTTTTGGCAGACAAAAGGGGATTAACTATTAAAATTAAAACATGGAAGAAATGTTATGTGATTATTCCTTAAAAAAATAAGTTGTTCATTTTAGTAATATAGTAGTATGTATACTTTCTACAGAACTTTTATTTTGACAGGTTGCCATGAATACCTTCCAATTTGACGCTAGTTTTACTCAAACGAAACACTAAAATGCTCATTAGGTTACTCTCAGAGCAGTTCTGGAGATGTTTTTCATTTGCATGCAGGATTCATATTTAAATAGTCTTTTTGCGGCTTAATATTTACAGATACTAGTCCATACAAGTGTACAAGGGTTTTGCAGAACCAAATTACACCTGGTTTTGGTGAAGACAGCCTTGAGTAACATTAAATATAAACTTTAGGGAAATAAAATAAAATACAGGGTCGAATAAAACCTCTTTAGCACATTCAGATCGCCATACCTTTCTGATTACTCAAGACATGAGCAAAGGCAGACAGCCGGCCCTCGCTGCTCTGTGCAGGTTTGATCCCAAGTCCATTTTTTAAAATGTAACACCGAGAGACATGCAAGAGAGCAGCATGTGTCATGTCTGACTTATCCCTCACGGACAAGCGAATTGAACCTGAAATATTCTGTACAGGAGGATGAGAAAAGAGACTAAAAAGTGAAAGAGAGAGAGAAAAGTGGTCTAAGGAGATCTCATTCCCACCTCTATAATGTGGGATAAAGACATGGTTTCACATATGGTGTATTGGTAATGGGGTGACAGGCCACAAATCCTCTCATTTAAGTGCAAATGGCTGTTCTTTTGGGGAGGCCTAAGCATCTGCCTGCCAATGTCATCCTAACCCCCTCTGGAAGCGCTTTTTTGTTTCTACTATTCCCAGAATTCCACAAGGCACGGAGTCGGATGCACAATCCAGAGGGCAGCGGAGTAATCATCTTAAGGACAGATGTTAAGGGAGGAATCAATTGTGTCTGTGGATAGTGTTGTTTATTTGCATATTGTTTTAAAACCAGATTTACTAAAAGAGTTATGCAAATCAGGAAACAGGTCACATGGTCAAAGAATTGCGCTGTTTGCGTTGTGCAATTTTTAATCTTGAAGGCAAGTTCTCAGTGTTGTGTTGTTGAAAGATACAGCAGACTAATACAATCTGGTATACTTTTCAACTTTTGCCATAGTTTTCAGTAATATTGTAGTGATATTTCTTAAAAATCTTAATTTTTATCATTTGAAATTTAACTAGTAGTTGTTGTGGAATGATTGAATGAATGAATGAATAAATTCCACAATTTGTTTAAATATTATATTATTATTATTATTATTATTATTGCATTTCAGAAGAGAAGTCACAGCAGTTTTCTGCCAGAATAAACAGTAGATATTAGTGTTATAATTTTATTGTTGTTAAATATAATCAGAGATAAATATAATAATAATAAAAGTAATATAATAATAATAATAATAATATAATAAATAACACTTTTCTTAATAATAATAATAATAATAATAATAATAATAATAATAATTATTATTATTATTATTATTATTATTATTAGTAGTAGTAGTAGTAGTAGTAGTAGTAATATTGCACTGTTGTTATTATTATTATTATTTAAAAAATTTGATTAAATAGCAGTAATAGTGGTATAAATAAATAAATAACATCTGACATTAATTCCCCAATTCATTTTGACTGTTTTTTTTTATTATTATTATTATTATTATTATTGTTAAAAATTATTATTGTTAAAAATTATTTTTTTTAAAAATGATTAAATAGTAGTAATTTTATTATTATTATATTATTATTAATAATAATATTAACACTTTTATTAATAATAATAATCATTATTATTAAAAATATTATTTTGAAAAACTTTACAGCTCAATAGCATTATAGTGGAGTTGTATTTCTGCCAAAATAAACTATAGATAATAGTATTACAATTTTATCGTTGTTAAATATAAAAATAAAAATAAATATAATAATAATAGTAATAGTAATAATACTAATATAATAAATAATACAATTATTATTATTATTATTATTATTAAAAATATTTTGAAATGCTTTACAGGTCAATAGTGTTTTTTCTTAAAAAAAACTTTTTTTATTTATAATTTTTATCATTTGATTAAATGGAAGTAGTAGTTGTAGTGATATAAATAAATAAATAAAATTTCCACATTTGTTTTGAATGTTTATTGTTGTTGTTGTTGTTATTATTATAAATAATGCACATACAGTTTTAATGGCTGGTTAAAAAATAAATAAATACATAAAATGATGGTCAGTGTATTTTCTCAAGTCATTGGCGATTAGCACTGGTGCTAATCTAAAGTAAAGCAATCTAAAGCATCTAGTTAGAATTAATAAAAAGTACTATAGAAGAGATTTTAGAACTCATAATAGTGGAAGATTAATAAGTAAGTGTGAGAAATGGTCACACAGAGCTAAATTAAGCCTATTTTTGATTTGGTATGCTTTAGACGTTTGCCATACTTTTCATGTTAACATAATAAATAGTGATTTTGGCCGCAAGACAAATTTCGAATGCTTTTAAATGCAGTCACAGCACTGTTTAATATTTAGAGCGCAGTGATGTTGGTTTCAGCTCATTGAAAATTACTTTAGAAATGACATTATTAGTCTGCGATGGAAGTGTGGAGTTGTTATGTAGTTACTGATGCAAAATGTACGTTCACATCTGCTCACCCCGTTAGCTGCTTCTCTCCTCTTAGCTTTGAAAGGCCGGTAGTATCATCCGATCTTCCTTACATTAACGCAACGGTAGCAGAGCCCGGGCATGCAAACGATGAAACGTTGACAACATTTTCATTAGTAAGATAGAGCTGTTGCATATCAGAGGAGGAGAGATTAAGATTCCACCTATTCCAGACACACAGATTTGACATGCAATAAAAAGATACAGAATGGAGCGGCTTGACAATCTATTTGTAAATGCATTAGACGGTAGATAAATTCAGAGGTTTTCAGAGGAGGACGAATCCCACGGGATGGTTTGGTGATCAGTGTGGTATCGTCCCGGCTTCAGGCATAGATTGTGTGGTTTTCTATGAAAATGAGCTCACGATTCTTGGGTTATAAGCTTGTACAGGTGAATTCAGCAAGGTCTAACTGTTTTTGATTTGAAGTGTCAACTGGTGAAAAAATAAGGCTTTGAATTTACTTAAGCAGTGGCTTCAGTTTTGTGAATATCATAAAAGCTGAAAGAAAATATGCCTCTGTGTGTGTTTTATAAAGAAAAACCTAATTTTATTACCCTAATAGTAGTATTAAATTTACTGCCTTTTATTTATAATTATTTATTTACAAATTATTATTGTTAGTTTTGTTTCTGAATTAGTATTTGCCCAATTTTCATATAATGCAATACATCAATTACGTTATACAAAAAAGTGCAAAAATAGGTTAAACGTATGAAAAAAAACACACTTTTTAAATATTTTACTCCATATTTTTATTAATGTAATGTAAAAGTAACATCTGATTTAAAAACCTCATTTTTTTACCTTATAGTAAATTAATTAAATTTACTTCCTTTACTTTATAATGATTTATTTATTAATTATTATTTATTTATAACTGTTTTATTTTAATTAAAACAATAATTGTATTATATTACATAATACAATAAAATATTATATAAATATATTTTTTTAATGTAACTTTTTAAGTACCTATTTTTCATGAAATGCAATACATCAATTAAGTAATGCAAAGAAGTACAAAAATAGGTCAAATAAATAAATAAAAAAACTTTTTTATATATTTTACCCCATATTTTCATTAATGTAATGTAAAATCTTAAATATCTCTTTTTTTACCTTATAGTAGTATTAAATTTAATGCCTTTATTCATAAATAAATAATTATAATAGTAATATTAAAATGTTTACCTTTAATTTATAATTATTTATTTGGAAATTATTATTGTTGTTTTTGTCTCTGAATTATTATTTATTTATACCCGTTATATATTAATTAAAACAATAATTGTATATATAACGCATTAAAATATTATATATCTTTTAAAATAGCCTAGAAATACAACTTTACAATAGCTAATTTTCATGAAATGCAATACATCAATTACGTAATGCAAAAAAGTACAAAAATAGGTCAAACAATTATGAAAAAAACACACTTTAGTTTATATTTCATTTAAATGTAATGTGAAAATTAACATCTTATTTAAGTACCTCGCTTTTTTTTTTGTAGTATTAAATTTACTGCCTTTAGTTTATAATTATGAATTATTATTGTTGGTTTAGTTTCTGAATCATTAACAGTGATTGTATTATATTGCATAATGCATTAAAATATAATATATATTTTATTTTTAATAGCTTAGAAATGTAATTTTTTAAAGTACCTAATTTTAATGAAATGCAATGCATCATTTACGTAATAAAAAAATGCAAAACAAAATGTAAAAAAAAAAAATAGATCAAACATGAATAAAAAATGCCATTTTTTTTATTTTCACATGTGGGTGAAATATAACCTGGACATGTTTTTATTTCTTCTTCAGTGGTTTAATTTTAAAGCAAATAATCATAATTGTTGTCCATTTGAAAGAGACTTTTCTCCAATCAAAATCTCCCCAAAGAATAAGATAATTGTCATCGACCAGCTTTGTATTTCCTGAGAGACAGGAAGTTCTTTCTGAAGCTCAGCAGTAATAAAACTCTGTGTGTGTTGGACTGATGTTCCTCTCAAAGCCACAGGTCATTAATTATGAAGAGATTTTTGTGGATTTGTTTGTAACATCACACACCATTGATCACTCCGCACACCACTGAGACCTGAAGTATCTCAGCCCCTGATACACAAAATAGTTTGATCCATGAAATTTGTCACTTTAGAGATATTTTGCCAGAGGCTTCAGTTCTCTCCTGCCAGTTTGTGTTCCTGGGTAAAAGTAGTGAGAAGTAAATATGTAAAAATTAGCAGTTTTATTTGTCAGACATATTAGATACACAGATTTGGAATGAGGCGAGGCGTTTTGACCGTTGCACAAAGGTCACCGGACTAAGGACGTGAGATTCAGACGTTGTTGTCATGGCATATAAAGCTTCAGTGCTTTTATAGCTTTACATTTAATTCCAGCTCACAAACTAATAGTTTCATTTCCCCAAGAAAAGAGAGCTCCCAAATGTTAAGGTGTGTGTTCAACCTTTTCTTTCAATGAAAATGAATAGCTATATTAAGTTCTCTTATTTTCATGGCATTTTGTTGCAGCGAGCAGCCGAGTTCAATCGATATTCCTTTAATGGAACAGAGAGAGAGAGAGAAAGAGAGAGAGAGATTCCAGAAGCCTCAGCCATGTTTCTCATCTGTTTCCTACAGGAAAAGCAAACTCACTCTTAAGATAAGATGGAGCATTCATTTACATTTCCCATGTCTCTATAGTGGACAGTTGGGTAATTGAGAATAAATCAAATGTCATAGAGAGGACAATAGCTCTGTTCCAAACCTAGTCAGCTACCTTCTAAGACAGCATCCTAACCAGCATGGATTCTCTTCTTCCCAGAACGCACTACTGAGTTGTTTTTCCTATGTAAACGTGTGCTAGATGAACCTTTTTGACCCTCATGTGCGTGTTTTGTATTGTCTCATTTATGGCGTGGTGTTCTAGGAATGGAAAAAAAAAACAAATACTGGGTAAAAAAAAATCAGAACAATAAACATTTAATTGATACTTTGCAATATTCAATGAAAATAAAAAAAAAATTATCCTTTAAAATTTTAGTTTGCTGGGTTTTGGAACAGCAAAAATGACTGACCTGAGGACAGTCTGGCGCTGCATCTGAATATACCTACTTTCATACTATATAGTAGTGAAAAACTATTCTAGCACTATACTATTTTAATATCATTGAGATGTTATAATAGTTTTTATTAACATTTTAACTATTTTTTTATTTTTATAGTTTCTGTTTTATTTTAAATATTTAATTTAAAAATATGAGTTGTTTGGTTGTGAGTTTTTGATATTTTTATTAGTTTTTTATGTTTTGTTTCATGTAAATGGAAATTAGAAGTGTCTTGGCAGCTAAAATAAGTATGTTTTTCATATTTATTTTAATTAAGCAACAAAAATGTTTGCATTTATGGTTTTTGATTTAGTTAACTATAATAATAGATTGCATTGTACAGATGTATAGTGATGAATGACAAATTTTATTAGTATTACCCATATTCACACTATACAACATGCTTTTTTAATGGTCATGAAGTATGTTTAAAACCAAATGTAGTGCGTACTAGATAATATGTGATTTTGAACACAGCATGTGTGTAAAATGAGCTAAATTTGTATTTTTTTTGCCTCAAGTGTCAGTAATCATAAAGGTGAAGTGTGTAATTTCAGTGTTGGGGGGTTGCGCATTATAAGTAACATAATCAGATTACTTTTTTAAGTAACTAATAATGCATTACTTTTACATTTTACAATAAAATACCTGAGTGACTTTTTCAAATGAGTAATGTGAGTTAAAGAAAGTAGCACAAAATAAACATAAAAGTAACTTCTTGCATTACTTTCCATAAAAAGTAACTAACACAGTTACTTTTTATGTAATGTAATCAAATTAGTTTTTTCAAGTAACTAGTAATGTTAACGTATTACTTTTAAACGTAAAATGAAATATCTGAGTTACTTTTTCACAGAAGTAACGCAAGTTACAAAAAGTAGCGCAAAAGTAACAATGCATTACTTTCCAAAAAAGTAACTACGTATTGTAATTAGTTACTTTTTTAATGGAGTAATGCAATATTGTAATGCATTACTTCAAAAATTAACTTTCTCCAAGTTATGTAATCAGATTACTTTTTTCAAGTAACTAGTAAAGTAGCTCATTACTTTTAAATTTCCATTGAAATATCTGAGTTTTTATCTGAGTTACTAAGAAGTAACGCAAGTTACAAAAAGTAACATAAAAGTAACAATACATTACTTTCTATAAAAAGTAACTTAGTAATGCAATTAGTTACTTTTCATGGAGTAGCGCAATATTGTAATGTATTGCTTTAAAAAGGGATTTGTTTTTAAATGTGAACCCTTTAAAAACATTAGAGTTTTGAATTTAAAAAACCTTCTTTGATGTAATTTTGCATTTTATATTCTATATTTTTGTTGTTATTGATGTTTTTATTTGTGTAAGTGTTTTATATAAATATGTTATTTATTAATAATTTTTAAAATTGTTATCTGTTTTGCCATTGCAGCTGATATGGCAATAAATATTAAATGAATGAATGAATTGCTTTAAAAAGTAACTTCCCCCAAGTTATGTAACCAGAGTTATGTAATCAGATTACTTTTTTCAAGTAACTAGTAAAGTAATGCATTACTTTAAAATTTACAATGAAATACAATGAGTTGTTTTTTCAAATAGGTAACGCAAGTTACAAAACATAACACAAAATTAATGTAATGCATTACATTCAATAACAAGTATCGCAATTAGTTACTTGTTTTATGGAGTAACGCAATATTGTAATGCATTACTTTAAAAGTTAACTTCCCCCAAGTTATGTAGTCAGATTACTTTTTTCAAGTAACTAGTAAAGTAATGCATTACTTTTAATTTTACAATGGAATATCTGAGTTGCTCTTTCAAATAAGTAATGCAAGTTACAAAATGTAACAAAAATGTAATGTAATTTATTACTTTCCATAAAAAGTAACACAATTAGTTTTAATGAAGTAATGCAATATTGTAATGCATTACTTTAACAAGTAACTCTCCCCAACAAGCAGAAACGTTTAAAGTAACGTTTCTGCTTTCTGTTCACATCCTGACATTCAAATGCACATAAGAGAGATGATTTTGTTTAACCTTCTTTACTAGGTTTTGTCTTACAGTTTTCTCATTCTTTTTTATTTCCTCACGCTCTCTAGTTTGGTTGGATGGTGGAACAGGAGTTTGCGAGAGCTGATATGATGTTTCCTCGCTCAGGGCATGGCCCGGCTCGGCTGCTAACTGTAATTTACTTTTCTCTCCCGGTCGCCTGCAGTCTGCCTCGCCGCGGCTGTGTTGAATGATGTGCTAATCCATTATATTCTTCAGACAAGTGTATCGACCAGTATAAACAGACTGGAGGGCACGAGTCTAAATGAAAGCCGTAGTTTCCCTCTGAATCATTTAACTAGATCCTCAAGCAAGAGCAGCACATAACAGCCTTTTTTTCAGCCTGCTGAATATACATTAAGAAGCCATTAAAGCTGCTGGTTACAGGCAGGCTGTAGAAACACTGGACCTGTCTTCTGTTTTTTTTGCTCCAGATGCATCAGTGCATCCTTTTTAATAATCCCGCCGCTGCTTGTATTGGTACTGTATATTCCCATGTTAGAGCTTATTTGTTCTGTTAGAACAGACACATTGTGCTCCTGGTTCTCTTTGTGTTTCTTGTAGGGCAGAACTGATTGGCTGTAGGAGCTTTTGGAGAACTGATCTAATGTGTTTTCTGTATGGTTAGACTATGATGGTGTTCATAAACAAATCATTTCTACTTTATCATTTAGGTTTATACACTACTGTTGGAATAGAAGTCTCTTTTGCTCAGTAAGGCTGCATTTATTTGATCTAAAATACAGTAAAAACAGTAAAATTGTGAAATATTATTATAATATGAAATAGCTTTGTTTTATTTTAATATTCTTTAAAATGTAAGTTATTCCTGTGAGGCAAAGCTGAATTTTCAGCATCATTACTTCAGTCTTCAATGTCACATGATCCTACAGAAATCATTCTAATATGCTGATTTGCTGTTCAAGAAAGATTTCTTATAATTATTAATGTTGCTGCTTAATTTTTATATGGAAACCGTGGTTATTTAGAATGCAAAAGAAGCATTTGTCACTTTTGATCAATTTGCTGTTTACTTGCTGACTAAAAAACTAAATTTCTATAAGAAAATCTTACTTGTGCACTTGTAGTGTATGTTAATGTTAATGTTAATAGAGGTAAATTAGGTTGCTGGTTTCATTCGTTTTCATAATGTGATATATTTCTGCGCAATGCGCAATATGCTGGTGGTTATTAATTTAATTAACCTACATTTGATTTGATTACAGCAAGTAAACTTTTGTTGGTTAAATAGCATTGTTTAACATTGTTTCCTAGGCAGAGAAAGCTATTACATTTTGATGAAAAAGCATGAAAAGACTTTTTTATTCTTTTGAAGAGCATGCATCAATGCGCAATAAGACCAGAGAAGTTTATTAGGAAAGTAAATCAGGCAAGTTTTGATATGAATGAAGGTTTCGATCAGTGTAAGTTGTTTTTCTTTTCTGTTAAGCATTTTTACAGGAAGATTCAAAGGAAACCCTGTCATTGTCATAAATGAGATGTGACAGCTGTACGAAAACTCAGAGCTGTTTTTGTAAGTTTGTTTGTTTTCTTCATCGTTGCACACCCATTTGGTAAAAGTTAATAACGAGCACAGCTCTCTAGCCCAGCAATTTGTTTTGACACAGCCATTAATTATTTGCTAATTGAGACATGAGCACGGATTCATTCATTAAGTGCCACGAGACCCTTTTGCTTTCTCCGCAGAGCTCCACGCTGCTTGAGGATTTGCACTAAGAACGACTTCCTGATATTATTTCACTTTGTCTTCTGTTTGTTTGGCTGTCATTAGTAGCGGTCGATACATTTAAAAGTGATAGCAAATGTTCAGAAATGTGAAAAGGGGCTGTAGATTCATGAGTGCTGCTGTGGAGAGCGTCGGGTCTGTCTGAATGAAGGGTGAGGGGGCAGATGGTCTAGAGGGTCTCAGTGGACGAATCAGCTGTGCTTAGTGTGGCAGAGCATGCTGGGGTCACTAATGACTCCCTCAAGCCTCACTGTCAACACACACATACACACAAACCCACTGACACACAGAGGCATGATGAAAACATGAGGTCAGATGAAGATCGTATAGGTGTAATTCATGTATATACATAAAAAAGTCGTAAATAAAATATTATATGGAGTGCATTTATAGAAAATACGTCTTATTTTCATATCCACATTCTTAAATTCTCTGGATGGTTTCTGTAAACCTGTTATCTGAAGATAATTTGTGATCTGCTCTGTTCTCAGGGTCTGAAATCCTGCTTCGCTACGGACAAACACTTTTTTCCCCCTTGCTAGTGAAACAGCTGTACAGAGATTAACATAAATCGGCGGTTGGTTAGTGCACGTTTAGCAGTGCATTAACAAATTTGCCACCTTAATGAGTCTCTAAGTAATTGCCTTCCTGCCCCTGAATGCAAACAGTCCATTACCTACAACTATATGATTTTTCAGTACCAAAACACCAATTCCCTGTCTGCTCGCTTAAGTTGTTTTCAAATTAAGGCACGCTTGTGTTTTCTCCTTCGCCACATGATTGTTTATTAATGCAGCAAAGTTGCTGTCCGTAGACTGTGTAGAACATGATTTTCTGCACTGCTATGTGACCCTGGACCACAAAACTAGTCTTAAGTAGCACGGGTATATTTGCAGCAATAGCCAAAAATACATTGTACGGCTCAGAATTATCGCACCAAAAATCTTTCTTGAAGATATTTAGTCAATTTTTCTATCGTAAATATATCAAACCTTAATTTTTGATTAGTAATATGCATTGCTAAGAACTTAATTTGGACAACTTTAAAGGCAATTTTCTCAATATATGTTTTTTTTATTTTTTTGAACTTTCAAATTCCAGATTTTCAAAATTGTATTTCTGCCAATTATTGTCCTATTCTATCAAACCATACATCAATGTAAAGCTTATTTATTCAGCTTTTGGGTATTTTTCATATCATTCTGTTAGATTTATAATAATATACAGTATGTCTTTGATTGCTTCATCGTCTCTTCACTGTACGCCAAAAAATGCTGATAAATATGACATAATTACAGCCAGTCAAAATATATTTAATGTTTATTATAGAGTCCATTAGTGCCCGCTCACTTTTTCAGCAGTGCTGGTTCTGCCAGTATATTTCTTTCATTTTTCACATAGAGATTTTTAAAAAGTCTTCATTAAAGCATTATAAGCCATGAACCAAACAAACCAACTAAATGAATCACAACATTACAAACTTTGATTTGAAGCGAAAACGTATTTGAAAATCAGACAAGAAGACTGTGTACTCAATGGCTTTAGTCAGGGACAGAAATATAATCCCATAAACCATTCCAAATGACATAATCAAATTAAAAATGGAGAAACATAATACTTAATTTTAACTGTATGGAAATACTAAAGTATTTTGAGAGCGTAGTGAGATTGACTGGATTATGTCATTCATGGTGCTTCATGGTAGTGGGCGGAGCTGAAGATCTCTTTGTTTGCTGCTACCCTTTGAGTGGTGGAATTTTCAGTATGGCATCATGGGTAATGTAGTTTTTCACCACAAATCCTGCTGTTAAAGGATTAGTTCACTTTCAGAATAAAAAAAAAGTCCTGATAATTTACTCTACCCTAACCCTAACCCCCATGTCATCCAAGACGTTCATGTCTTCCTTTAGTTGAAAAGAAAATAAGGTTTTTGAGGAAAACTTTCCAGGATTTTTCTCAATATAGTGGACTTCCATGGGAGCCAATGGGTTGAAGGTCAAAATTGCATATTTAATGCAGCTTCAAAGGGCTCTACACGATCCCAGCCGAGGAATAAGGGTCTTATCTAGCAAAACGATCTGTCATTTTGTAAAATAATAACAAAAATTTAGGGCTGTCAAACGATTAATCGCGATTAATCGCATCCAAAATAAAAGTTGATGTTTACATACTATACATGTGTTTACTTTGTATATTCATTATGTACATATAAATACACACACATACATGTATATATTTAAACATAATATTTATATGTATATATATTTATACCTGTATACAATTTAGATTAGAAATAAATATAAATATTTTATATATAAATCTAAAATATTTTTCCGTAATATATACATGCATGTGTTTGTATTTCTATATACATAATAAATATACACAGTACACAAATATGTAGTATGTAAACGTAAACTTTTATTTTGGATGCGATTTATCGCAATTAATCATTTGACAGCACTACAAAAATTATATACTTTTTAAAACACAAATGCTTGCACTATAGCTCGATTTCACGCATTATGTAGTCACATTGGAAAGGTTGCGCATGACGTAGGTGGAAATTCTGACTCATTGTTTACAAAGCAAATGTGCAGAGAAAGTCAAACACCCTTTACAAAAAAAAACAATTTCGGGCAATTTCAGTGTTGGAGGTGAACATGAGATGTTAGCTATGTAAATGTGTAAAGCTGCAGTCACACATCACAGATGAGCATTTGTGGTTAAAAAGTATGTACATTTACATTTTTTTTTACAAAATGACCAATCGTTTCACTAGATAAGACCCTTATTCCTTGGCTTGGATCAAGTCGAGCCCTTAGAAGCTACAATGAAACTCCAATTTGGACCTTCAACCTGCTAATTCTCATTGAAGTAGACTATATGGAGAAGAACCCTGGAATGTTGTCCTCAAAAACCTTGAAGAAAGAAAGACAGAACATCTTGGATGACATGGGGATAAGTAAATTTTATTCTGGAAGTGAACTAATCCTTTAAGCCCAAGTGATTTAATGCGAACATATGGATTCAACAAAACATAAAGCAATCAATTAGCAACCTAGGTCCTCAAAACGTGTCTTTTATCAGTTACTGTTAAAAATCAATTTCCCTATGGAGAAAACTCATGAGAAAATGAGTTTTAATTCTAGAACACGGCTATTCTACTCTATACAGCTGTGTGGAGTGCAGGGAGTTTTGGACCAATGAGATTTTGCTGTGGGAGGGGCTTTTTTGTATATACACACACTAATATCATTTTGTTAAAGATGAATCGTCTCATTGTCAGACCCTCCTGTCCGTCTCTCATTGTGTACCATATCAGAAACGGCATGCCGAACGTCAGCGAGCGCCGCTCATATTTTACCTCTTTTCATTCCCAGAGTGTCTGGGCATCATCTTTCATAGATGCTGAGCTTGGCAAGCGCAGCACCAAACATATCAAACGCGCTGGGGTGGAAAAATATTAGTTTACACAAAGGCAGGCTGAGAAATTAAGGATGATTTTATTTCCTTATCTTTCCCCCCAATTCATTACTTTGCAGTGTGTGGCAGGTTGCGGGCTTGTCAGAAGAGACTAATGGCCTGTCGGGGCCGTGGAGGAAACGCCGCGGCCTCGTCGACATTAATACTCTCTCGTCTCCCGTAGAGAAATCTGCTTGATCTGAAATTGAAAACAAATAGTAATTTCCCACACTCACTTTTTTGGAATTTACCTTCTGCGAGAGCTTTTGCGGATCGTATTCCCGCGCCGAGGACGTGTCTTCGGCAGGTGCTTTCAAGCTGAAAACATGTCAAAGGAACGACAGACACACTGTAAGGAAATGCTTAACCTTCCGCGTAGATTTAGATTTATAATTCACAAACAAAAGCGGCGAAACCAAAGTGACGCTAGACAGCTGAAGAGCGGCTGGCGTCGAGCGTTTCGCCGGTGACGGGTTGTTTACGTGAATGTGAAGTCGCACGCCAGCGGAGGGCGAAAAGAACAATTGTCCTTGAAAAGGGAAAAGCGAGCGGAGTCCCACTCCGGCATCACTGCCGCGCTCTTTAAAGGGCCCCTGATTAAATGACAGTCGCTTTGTTGTTTACACATGGAGGCCCCATCCAGCATCCAGCGACTTTCTGTTCTCCCACGCACACGGTAAAGATTAGAGCCGGAGAGAGCGAGGGAAGAACTCCGGCAACCTCCAAAAAAATCTGGGACAGACTGAAGTGTGAGCGGTTTTGGACGTGGGTGGAGGAGAGCTATCTCTCTCTCTTTTTTTCCTTGGTAGTATTTTTCAGAACAAATAAAATTCGCTTTTAAAAGCCTCTCTTTTGTTACGGCGTCGTTTTGAAGCGCATGGAATGAGAGAGACCGAGGGAGCGGGAAAGTTAGCGGTTTAGTGTTCTTGGCAAGGTCATCTTTAACAGCTGAATGTATGGATCCTTTGGGACGCAGGCAGAGGCAGACACAGCCAGACTAATAACGTGTGTGAGAGAGAGAAGGGGAAATCTGGAGACTGGATTTACCTTGCGATGAAATTAATTGCCCTACCACTCGCTCCCTATAACACACCACACGCACGCACGACGAAAGATGAAGGACGCTCCTGCCATGCCGCGTGTTGTAAAGTGATAGCTCTTGTCTGCTTCTGTGTACCCTTTTTAATATCTTTCCATTAGATTTATCATAATGTACTGTACGTCTTTGATTCTTCCTACACTGTGCAGCAAGCCCAAAAAAAAAACATACACTTAAAAACAACTTCTCTTATGATTTAATATTTAAAGTGATGCAACAAGTGAACAGTAGTTTGTCCACACAGAAAGTTGCAGCCAATCAGAACATATGTGACCCTGGACCACAAAACCAGCCTTAAGTAGCACAGGTATATTTGTAGCAATAGCCAAAAATACATTGTATGGGTCAAATGATCGATTTTTCTTTAATGCCAAAAATCATTAGGATATTAAGTAAAGATCATGTTCCATGAAAATATTTTGTACGTTTCCTACTGTAAATATATCAAAATTAAATTTTTGATTAGTAATATGCCTTGCTAAGTACTTCATTTGGACAACCTAAAAGCGATTTTCTCCATATTTTGATGTTTTTCCACCCTTAGATTTTAGATTTTGAAATAGTTGTATCTATCAAATATTGTCCTATTCTAACAAACCATACATCAAAGCTTATTTATTCAGCTTTCAGATGATGTATACATCTCAGTTTCAAAAAATGGGCACTTATGACTGGTTTTGTGGTCCAGGGTTACATGTTTGATGTTCACTATACAGCTTGCAGAATCTGAAAATGTTAATTATTTTACCAAAATAAGAGAGATCATACAAAATGCATGTTATTTTTTTTGTTATGTAGTACTGACCTGGATAAGATATTTCACCTAAAAGACATTTACATATAGTCCACAAGAGAAAATAATAGTTAAAATTATCCTGAACAGTTAAACTGCCTGCTGTTTTTCAGGAAAGTCCTTCAGGTCCCACAAATTCTTTGGTTTTCCAGCATTTTTGTGTATTTGAATCCTTTCCAACAATGACTGTATGATTTTGAGATCCATCTTTTCACACTGAGGACAACTGAGGGACTCACATGAAACTATTTCAGAAGGTTCAAACACTCACTGATGCTTCAGAAGGAAACACAATGCATTAGGAGCTGAGGGGTGAAAACTTTTTGAATTTGAAGATCAGGGCAAATTTAACTTATTTTGTCTTCTGGGAAACATGCAAGTATCTTCTGTAGCTTCTGAAAGGCAGAACTAAATGAAAAAATAGGATATTTAGGCAAAATAAGAAAAATGTATCTTCATTCTGCTCAAAAGTTTTCACCCCCTGGATCTTAATGCATCGTTGTTCCTTCTAAAGCATTTGAACCTTTTGTAATAATTGAATATGAGTCCCTCTGTTGGCCTCAGTGTGAAAAGATGGATCTCAAAATCATACAGTCATTGTTGGAAAGGGTTCGAATACATAAAAATGCTGAAAAACCAAAGAATTTGTGAGACCTAAAGAATTTTTCTGAAGAGCAGCGGGAAGTTTAACTGTTCAGGACAAACAAGGGACTCATGAACAACTATCACTAAACAAAAAAACACAGCTGTGGGTCATTTAGTTAACAACACAATATTAAGAAACAAGTGTATGTAAATTTTTGAACAGGGTGATTTTGATAAATTCAACTATTATTTTCTCTTGTGGACTAAATGTAAACACCTTTTATGTGAAATATCTTATTCAAGTCAGTACTAAATACAAAACAACATGTATTTTGTATGATCCCCTTATTTTGGTCAAATAATTAACATTTTGCAGATTTTGCAAGGTGTATGTAAACTTTTGACTTCAACTGTATAGTGGATATTAAGGAAAACTTTTCTTTAGGTAGTTTTCTTTCTTAGGTCTACTGCTGTCATGATGGATCAGTGGTTTGAATATGGCTATGCTGTACAAGTTAAATTTAGTTAAATGGACAACATGATTATAGCAGGCTAAAAAAAAGGTTTGTATATTTAGCACGGTTAAAGGGCTAGTTCACCCAAAAATGGAATTTCTGTCATTAGTTACTCATCCTCATGTTGTTCCAAACCCATAAGATGTTCATCTTCAAAACACAAATTAAGATATTTTTGATTAAATACAAGAGCTTTCTGACCCTGCGAGGTCCTTACTACCTTTCTGGGATGTCTATTGCAGTTTTTTTTTATTTTGGAGAAATATTAAATAATAGCATAATGCACAGTGATATTTTTAAGTAATTCTCACAAAATATTTTCTCCTAAAAATATTTTTTCAAATAAAAAATACAAAATATTATTTGTTTCACTAGTTATGATTTCTGCAACCGTTCTAAGTTAAAAATAGCATAATGCACACCGTAGCGCTTCTACAGGTCATACTGACCAGCTCTCGTCGTGTTTAGACCTGGCCGCTGGAATACAGACCGCCGAAGCCGTAATGGCCCCTCCACCCTGTTAGAGTGCTCCGCGGCCCATATATTTATTACCACTGTTCACTGGCTTGTTAGTTTTTAGTGCGGCATGTTTTTCATTCTCTATGGCCAGTGGAGAATGGCTCAAAAACGGCTTTTTAAAGAGCAGCATTATTATGAATGCTCTCACCATTTGAGAGATACATTTCTGTTATTTATGCCCCGGCTCTCGCATTTGTGTAAACATAAAATCGCATGCTTTATTACATCCCTCCTGCACCCGGCGCCTTGACCCCCGTCCTCGTAAATTGAGAAATAGTGGGGAACTAATGGAGACAGATGGGACTATGGCATGCCATTTACTCAAATTGGTGAAGTAATTAACCTCGAGGTGCTGGGGTTTGAGAGAGAGATTGTGGGAATATCTCGAGTAGTCAGATAAACAGACTCCGGGCCTAACCGCCTCTGACAACTGTATCATAAACTAGACTCATTCTGTTCAATTGACCTGTCAACATCTCACGACCAAATAAAGATTTGTATTACTGTGTAGTTTGGAGGGGCTGCTGGCGTCTGCTGCCGGGGCGAGTGTCTCTCTCTCTCTCCTGCTCTCTCTCTCTCTGTCTGTGTCGTCCTGACTCATTTCAGCTTCTCGCAAATCTGTCTGCATGCTCCGTCTGACAGTTGGGTGACAGGCAGAAGCGTCTGATTGGCCGTGGAGCAAGGTTTTATGTTGGGAGGTGAGCTTAGAAACATGAGTCTCTGGCACTGACATGCACTGCAGCCAATTCGAGTGCAAACTTGACACATGCAGCTCACTAGACAAGTAATACTTACCCATAATCCATTTGTAGGATCAAAACATCCTTGATTATCAGAGACTTCAATGAACTTCTCAAATAACAAAGGTAAAGCCTTAGAGTTTTGGATATGTTTATAATGTTCGCTCTTGTAGGAAGTATTGTGGTGGTACCGTGGTAAAGTGACCGTTTTGCCGTATTACCATGATAGTAATGTCCAAAATACCATAGTATTTTCATGGTAGACTATCGTTTGAAAGTTTGGGGTTTGTACGATTTTTTTTTTTTTAATGTTCTTAAAGTCTTTTATGCTCACCATAGTGATAAAAAATACAGTAAAAATAGTAATATTGTGAAATATTATTATACTCTAAAATAACTATTTTCTATTTGAATATATTTTAAAATATTATTTTTTCCTGTGATGCAAACCTGAATTTTCAGCACCATTACTCCAGTCTTCAGTGTCACAGGATCCTTTAGAAATCATTCTAATGTAATGATTTGTTGCTCAAGAAACATTTCTTCTTATTATCAATGTTTAAAAAAAATAAAGTTGTAATACGGAATATTTGGAAACCCTATCACTTTTTTCAGGAATCCTTGGTAAATAGAAAGTTGAAAAGAATAGCATTTATTATTTTTTTATTTTTAATAACAATGTACATTTCTTTACTGTCTCTTTTGATCAATTCAATACATCCTTGCTGAACAAAAGTATTAATTTTATCAAAAAAAAAAAAAAAAAAAAACTAAACTTTTTATTTTTTATTAGGTACATTTTCCCCCCAAACTGTAATTATAATTATAAAAGGGAAAAATGTCATTATGATTAAATATAGGGAAAAAAACATCCCTACATTAGGCATTATTATGATTTTATGCTTTGGGTATTTACCTTTATGACAGTTAAGCACATTTTCCACCAATTCTCATTTCTGTATGCAAATTTAAACACAAAAAAATAAAAAAATTATCCTCCAATCCTCATTTATACAAAAATCAGCTTATGTGGAATTCAGCACAGCAAATACTACCATGATGTAAGTATTTTTTTGGAAACCCTGTCACTTTTTTCAGGAATCCTTGATAAATAGAAAGTTGAAAAGAATAGCATTTATTTGATTATTTTTTTTAATAAGAATGTACATTTCTTTACTATCACTTTTGATCAATTCAATACATCCTTGCTGAACAAAAGTATTAATTTCATAAAAAAAAAAAAAAAAAAAAACATACTAAACTTTTTATTTTTTATTAGGTACATTTTCCCCCCAAACTGTAATTATAATTATAAAAGGGAAAAATGTAATTATGATTAAATATAGGGGGGAAAAAATAATTTTAAGTTTCAATCAATCATTATCAAGATTTGTTTGCTTTGGGTCTTTATGACACGTTAAGGACATTTTCCACCAGTTCTCATTTCTGTATGCAAATTTAAACAAACAAAAAAAAAAAGAAAATTATCCTCCAATCCTAATTTTTTATACATATTTTTTGGAAACTTTTTTCAGGAATCATTGATAAATAGAATCAAAGAATCAAAAATCAAAAATAAAAAAACACTAAACTCAATTTGTTTGAGTTGTGATATTATTTTAATAGGTACAATTCTCCCCCAAAATGTAATTATAAATGTAAAAGGGGAAAATGTAATTCTGATCAAATGTAGGGGGAAAAAATCATCCCTACATTAGAAATTATTAAGAGTTTTTTTGCTTTGGGTCTTTACCTTTATGACAGTTAAGCACATTTTCCAGCAATTCCCATTTTTAAACACCAAAAAATTAAGAAAATCATCCTCATTTTTTTTATACAAAAATCGACTTAAGTTGAACTCAGTACAGCAAATACTACCACGATGTAAATTTTCCGTTTGTACTTTACTAATGTACTATACAGGGTATTTTTTTATGTTACAATAATGGGAATGATATTTTTGTGGTGTTATGGGGGTTCAAATGTGCCTTATTGTCATGAAAATAAAGCACCCTTTGGTGTCAAATATGACATTTATTGTCAAAATCACCACCTTTTTTGTAATTGCAGGAGGGTTTGTGTGAAAAAGAGTGTGTGTTTTGATCTTTCAAGTCTGTTCAGTAATCAAGCAGTCAGGCAGCTGTTCATCCACAGCAGTCACACATTATGGCTGATTTTCATGCTTTCCTCCGCCCGAGAGACACAAATCTAGCCCTCCTTCTGCTACTGTACACATGCGTCTAATAACACCCAGCCCATCCACACCGAAGGCACTGCAGAACACCAACAAATCCGTATTCTGACAAGTACAGTACAAATAAACAGCTTTTATTTCCGACTTCTTTTTTCATAGTGCATATACAAGCAATCACAGTGTAAAGTGTCAATAAACAGGTGCGCCATGTGCCCGAGGCTGTTGGAGTCTCTCTCTCTCTCTCTCTTTCTCCTGTTAGCTCGACTGCGGCAGCCCTCTGCGTCTGTCGGGGAGATTTACATTTATTGTATTGACAGCAGTTCTGAGAGGTAATAGGGAAGGTGTGTGTATGTGTGTGAGACGCCGACGTACCTGACACATTTTCCACCTGTGACATGTGATTTGACAGTGACAGGTGATTTGGGTCTGACTCTAATAAGTGAATTAATCTGAGGTAAAACATAGTGATATGTCATGTTCCCAACACCTTAACAGCTGGCTGGCTTGTCCTTTGGTGACAAGCTAGTTTGTCCTGTGCAAATCTTCTGTCACCTCCTTCCCAAAAAATGGAGGGAAGGGAATAGCGCGGTCTTGGCGGCGACGGCGGGTGAGGAATTTCTTGTCAGATTTAGCCAGCTGTGCCGATGATATTATCTTCGGGAGGCTTTTTATCAATCTAGCACCTTCTCAGACGGGGGCCTCCCTCAGGATGCCGTCGGGACCCTTGTAGCGAATGGGAAATGATAAATGAGAGTTCGGGATCATACCTAGAGGTATCGGCGGTCTGCTATTAGGACGCGCGTCAAATTAAATCAGCCACGTGTAGAATTAGAGGCCTGTTATTGGTCTTACATGCAGTAAATTGAGTTGGCCTGTTGTCCTTGGTGTTAGGCTTGAACGCTCGGTGAGGTTTAACACACTATCAAGGTTTTTTGAGTTTTATTGTGGGCTGTCCGCAACTTTAATATACCCCTTAACAGTGGTTTAGCCCTCATGTTGTGTTCCGGTCATTTTGACCCGGAAAGGATTTTCTTTTTTCACCTTGGACTAAAATTTACTGACTTTGCTCACACGGGGTATAACCACTTCTCAAAAATGTGATCATTTTTGTACTTTGTTGGGATTTTTCCCGCATTGTTACACTTGTGGTGTTCCTAGTCAAAAATGACCATCTTAGAAATTCTCAATATGCTTAAATATTACCAGTGTTGGGGGTAATGCATTACAAGTAATGTGAGTTATGTAATCAGATCACTTTCTTCACCTAACTAGTAAAGTAATGCATTACTTTTTCATTTACAGTTACTTTTTTTTGTTTCCTTTATGTATTTAATCCCATTTTATTAACCAATGTTTTTGCTGCTGACCTTTGTTGATCCAGTCAACCATCTTAATAAGCAAAACTTACTTTAGATAAACTAACATTTGTGCTTCATGTTTCTTATTGCTGAAGAGTGTTGAACTTCCTCTTCCTAGAGTTCTACTGTACAGATGTGAATTTACTTTCTTCAGCCTTAGGCTTATTTATTTCACTTTTTGGTGTGAAAGGGCTTTTAAATTTGCTAAAAACTTAACTTTTTATGTTAAAAACAAACAAGCAAGCCCTGTCCAGATTTAAAAAGTAATACAAAAGTAATGTAACGCATTACTTTCCATAAAAAGTTACTAAGTAATTAGTTACTTTTTGTGGGAGTAACGCAATATTGTAATGCATTACTTTTAAAAGTAACTTTCCCCAACACTGATTATTATTATTTATTTATTTATTTATTTTATTTATTTTTTTGACAACTTGTTTTCTTCAGTTAGCACAGGTTTTGCATTTCTTTTTGGAGCTGATTGGTTGTAGGTCCAGTTTTTTAATAAATATACCCCAAATTATCCAAAAATAATGTTTTTTTTTTCACTCAAAACTGAGGTGCACAAGTTTACACCTTTCTTTTTGGAGCTGATTGGTTGTAGGCCCTTTTTGTTTTTTGGACTAAATATACCCAAAATTATCCATAAATAATGCTTTTTTTCCACTTAAACCTGAAGTGCACAAGTATAGACCTTTCTTTTTGGAGCTGATTGGTTGTAGGCCTTTTTTTAGGTTTTTGACTAAATATACCCCAAATTATGCACAAATAATGCTTTTTTCACTCAAAACTGAGATGCACAAGTTCAGACCCATGAGGCCTGTGATCAGTCAGTTCCAAAAAGAGCTACAAAACATGCTAATTGAAAGAAAACAAGTTGACAAAAACATTAAATCTGAGATTTGGTGACAATATAGCATAATGAGTGATTTACAAGCAATTTTGATCATGAACTCACAACTCAACAATTTAGGCAAGGTATTTTCAGCACAGCACAAGGGTTAACTGGAAGCGGTACATTTCTGTCGGAAAAGTTAACTCCGTACAAGCACGTAGAAAGACACTTGTCAAAGGCCCCACTCCTCCCCAATGAAGGCTGGATTAGACGCTGTGCTGGGAAAGTTTAGCTTTCCTTTGAGGGTAATATCATGGTATTAGACATGAAAGACCGTTGGGCTTCTGAAACACATTTAGGCTTCTGGGGAAGCACAGGCCCAGAGGCAAACGCGTCACTTTTTGGAATGTAAAATACTCGGAACACTTCTGGCACACTGCACCCGTGGGGCTGACACCTTTCCTGGAGTTTTCAGGGACGCGAAAACAACTACAGTGGTTTAGAATGTGAGCAGAAACATTGCCTGTGTAGAAGTTCTGTGTGTTCATATTCTGTATGTAGAAACATTCTATATGTAAAAGTTCTAAATGTAGAAACATTCTACACTGTACTTAGAAAACCTGTGGAATCATTTAGCTTTATTTTTTTTGCGTTGTATAAGTTACATTCTTTTAAAAAGAAAATACATATACATAGATGTTCCATAAGTAAAACAGTTGAAGTTCTGTATGTAAAAATATTCATATATACAAACTACTGTTTAAAAGTTTAGGGTCAGCAGTATTTTTTCCCTAAAGTACTACTTGATGCTTCTACATTTACATATACATAATGCATAAATTGTGAACTTTCTATCAAAGAACTGTAGAAAAAAAGTGAAATATTAGCATTGATAGTAATAAAAATGTTTCTTGAGCAGCAAATCAGCATGTCAGAATGATTCCAAAAGGATCATGTGACACTGATCTAAAAATTAAGCTTTGCATCACAAAAAATAAATAAAATTTTTAAAACAGAAAAAAAGCGTACTTTAAATTGTAATAATATTGCACAGTGTTGCTGTATTTGTTTTATCAAATATGAATACACATTTTATACATTATATAAATGATAAAAGTTTTATAATTTTACTGCATTAAGAGGCTTTTTAGCCAAAAATAAAAATTACCAAGCCCAAACTTTTGAAATGTTTTGCAAATAGAGACTATTTACATTCTATACCTATTTCTTAACATAGAAATATTCTCTCTAAAAATTCTGCACAATAAACATTCCATAACTAGAAATATGTATGTATAAGTATCTTATAAAATGTATTGTGGGCATGCACTGTTTATTGTGAAATGTGACCCTGGACCACAAAACCAGTCATAAGTAGCATGGGTATATTTGGGACATTTGGACGATTTTCTCAATCCTTAGATTTAAAAAAAAAACAAAAAAAAAAAAAGCCAATTTATTCAGTTTTCAGATGTATGAAAAAAAATTACCCTTATGACATTCTGTACATCAAAGTTCTACTCATAGAAACTTTTCTTGGATAGAGATTCTGTAGAAGCATCTGTAAGTAGAGTAAGTACTACATCTGTTTATAATGTCCAATAGAATAGAGAGCAGTCAGAGATATAATCAGGTTTCATTCAGCCATGTGTCAGTATAAAAGATCAGTGTTCATATTCCTTCAGTAGGTCTGTCAGTTCGACATCCAGCCATCGGTTTTTGCCGATGTGAGGTTTTCAAACTTTAATGTTAAATTTTATAAAAGTAATGAAGTGTAACACTGACAGCTGACAGTATCCTGGCATTGAACGCATATTGTAGTTAGATCAGTAGTTCTACATTTTCTTCAACAGCACACTTCTGTTTTGAACATATCCTCCTACAGTTTCTCTCTAGACATTAAAAATAAAGCAGTCTGACACAAGGTGCAAAGTCTTGGCCTGAGCTTTGCTCCAAGGTTGGGCCGGGTCTTTGCAGGGTTGCGGGTCTTACATGCTTTGAGCCCCTCAGTGTCTGGCCCATAAGCCCTGTTTGCAGGAAAGCTGTAAATTGTGCTTACAGAACAGGAATGAAATGTCAGCCGAACCTCAGTCTGACAAACTTGTCCACTGACCAGTAGTGAGTGAGTGAGTGAGTGTGTGTGTGTGTGTGTGTGTGTGTGTGTTTGTAGAACACCTCTCTCAGTTCCATTCTTATGAGATTTATGCCATTCTAGTTGCTTGAAAGGAGACATATCATGGAAAACATGATTTTCCCTTCTCTTTTAAAACAAGAGTTTGAATTACTACAGGATGGAATACATTCCTCCCCAGACTATTTATTGATCCAAATGCATGACCATGAATACTGCTTTTATACTAAGTTCAGTATATGTAGGTTAATATCGAGTAACTTAAACTTAAACTTTTTAATCTGAAAATCTGTTTTTGCTCTGATTAAGTTAGTTGAGTGAACGGATCAGTGAATTTGCATGAATTAGTTGTGAATGGCTCAATGATTCATTTACAAAACAGTCAACTGGTTTGTTTCTGAATGAATTGTTTTTAAACAAATCCTTTAAGTGAATGATTCAGTGACTCACTCATGAAGAGTCAGTTGTTTCATTTCTGAATGATAGTGTTTTGAATAATGTTTATGTGTATTTGAAACAAATAGCTTGTGAATGATTCAGTGACTCACTCATAAACATAGTCATATATTGCCATCTACTGGAGTAACAATGTAACCTGCAGAACCTGCATTGATCAACTGTGAATGATTCAATGATTAATTCACAAAGACAGTCATCTGTTTTGTTTATGAATTAAACCATGTTTTTAAACAAATCTGTTGAGTGAATGATTCATTCTGTTTGAATGAATCAGGTGAATGATTCAGTGACTCATAAAGGGTCACTTATCGCCATCTACTGGAGTAAGAGTGCAATCTGCAGAAAGGGCTAGTGAAAAGAAAAAAGAAACAGAATGGTGAACCTTTGTATAAAGGTAAATATTTTATTTTTTTTTTTTTTAAGGTGAACTCCTTTTTGTACCTCCTTTTGAACTATTCCTTCAAAGTTACAGTAGTTTTTAACTATATGAATTATTTTAATGAATCAGTTGTGAATGATTCAATAAGTCATTCACAAAGATAGTCAACGGTTTTGTTCCTGAATTAAACCATGTTTTTAAACAAAACTGTTGAGTGACTGATTCATTTTGTGTTTGAATGAATCACATGTTAATGATTCAGTGTCTCACTCATTAAGAGTCAGTTGTTTCATTTCTGTTGAGACCATGTTTTGAATGAATTGGTTGAGTGATTTTTGAATGTATTACTTGTGAATGATTCAATGCTCATTTAAAAACACATTCACTTATTGCCATCTACTGGTGCAATGATGTAACCTGCAGAAAAAAAAAATATTTAATGTTTTTTTTTTCTTCTTTTTCTTCTTCTTTTGAAGGTGAACTTTTATTTTTGTTTGGACTATTCCTTTAAGGTTACAGTAGTAAAAACACCCTGTTAAATTATTAAACATTATTTAAATGAATCAGGTGTGAATGATTCAATGATTCATTCACAAAGACAGTCAGCTGTTTTGTTCCCAAATGAAACCATGTTTTCAAACAAATATGTTTAAAAACTTGAACTTGAATGAATCAAGTGTAAATGATTCAATGACTCATTCATGTAGAGTCATTTGTTTAATTTCTGTAGGTGAATTTTCATTTTTGTTCAAATTATTCTGTTGAAGTTACAGTAGTAAAAACAGCCAGTTTAATTTATCACTTATTTTAAGAGTCAAAATAAAAAATGTCATGAGATACTAAATTGCAAGTATTTTATTTATTTATTTATTTTTTTTGGGAGAAAAAATTATAAAACAGCCGATTTTATATAGGCTGTGGATTGATTCAAATCGTCTGATTATTAGTGTGTGTGTGTGTGTGTGTGTGTGTTGACTGCTATCTGTTGATAGGTGCTTACCACTCACCGGTGTTCATTTCCTGTTCAAAGAGGAAGCAGAGACCATGAGCCAAAGCGTTTTTAGAGAAAGTCTGTATCTCAGAGAGACACTTCTGTAATAAATTTGAGGAGCGTGTTGCCTTTGTATCAGATCTACCTCTTCTATTCATTACATTTGCAGATTCTATCGTTGTAATCTGATACGTTTTGCATGTAATTTTATTGAACGGCTGTTCCAAGAAGATACCGTCTAAACATTCCCGCCTTAAAAAAAAGAAAAAACTTGAGGTACTACAGTTTATTTTTGAAGCGTTTGTACATTTTTCGACAAGCCAAGCGAGATACGCAGCCTCTCCCCTAAGTAAAGCTGTGGAAAGAGGGTTACTTTGGTCTTACTTTGACTTTCTTCCTTCCTAAAGCACCAAAGCCAAACACTGTAACCCGGAGTTATCCGAAGAATACCAATTGGACATCTGGTGCGGGGGATTTTGCCGCTGGTGAATTTTAACCAATGGACATCTAGAAACTTTGGCTTTTTTCCCCTCCAACCGGACATTGATCCAGGTGTACGTCTCATCCATTTCTGGCGCGCGGTAAAGCTGTCTGCACGGAGCTTATCGCTCGCCGCTACACTTGTTTTCCGGCCTGATTTATGATGGCTTCAGAAAGGTCTGCCGATCCCATAGGCTCCCGTTAATGCACAGGAATCCGCTGGCGTCGATGCCGCGGAAATCGCGCTCTCCCAGACAGCTTTCCGTAGAGTCCCGTATGATGAATAAGTGCTTTCTATTAATTGATCAGAGGGAAGGCGGCTGTCGGGATCCGTCACGGCCGGCGAGGAAGAGCTCAACCTCTTCTTCCTCGACCTCTGTAGTGTCTTAATGAGTTGTTGGGCGTCAGCCAGGTCTCCAGCCACACTAACGGATGTCCTAACGAGCAGGCTAGCTAACTGAAGCGGCCTACGCCAGGCCTGACAAAACGCCGTCTGTTTGAGCTGATTTATGCCAAGTGTCTATTACAAAACATATCTATTAGCCGTCTCAATCGCCTTTCCGCAGTCTCTCTCTCTCTCTCTCCCGCAGTGATTACGCCCTTTATTTTGATGCTGCGACTCAGTAAATCAGACGCTACTTTGGAGCGCAGTCGAGTCAAGACGTGCTAGCATAAATCCCAGATTTACAAGAGAGCGCGCGCTCATAATGGATTGATTGTGCTTTTCTCAAGTAGAAAAGGAATGATCTCTCTTCCTGACAGAAATCCACTGCTCTCCTTCTCTAGTGCGGCTCGTTTGATTTATCACGTATGCCGTGTGTTCCAGCACTCAGGCTTACTTATCAAACGCCGCTCTTCAGGAAAAGGTGCCTCAGGATTTTGTCAATTATTATCAGAGCCGAGTTGCTGTACATTTTTGATGATGCTGCAGTGCACAAAAAGAAGTCAAATTATATGACAGGGAACAAAAATGTGATCATAATCTTCTTAGAGTTGTATTGAGGGCATGCACTATTTGTGAAATGAGATCCTGGACCACAAAACCAGTCTTAATTAGCATGTGGTATATTTGTAGCAATAGCAAAAATACACTATATGGGTCAAAAATATAGATTTTTCTTTTATGCCAAAAATCATTAGGATTTTAAGTAAAGATCATGTTCCATGAACATATTTTGTACATTTCCTACTGTAAATATGTATAATATGCATTGCTAAGAACTTCATTTGGACAACTTTAAAGGCAATTTCCTTAGTGGTTTGATTATTTTGCACACTTTTGGATTTTCAAATATTGTCATATTCTAACAAACCATACATGAATGGAAAGCTTATTTATTTAGCTTTTATGTGATCTCTAAATCTTGATTTCAAAAAATTGATTGGTTTTGTGGTCCAAGGTCACAGATATGTTAGACATATGCATACATACATATGTAAGTAAGTAAATAAATTAATAAATAATTTATTTTTATTACAAATTATTTACTGGTTTATAATGTTAATAATAAATTAAATTATATTTAATTATATTATTATTATTATTATTATTTTCACTCAATCATGATTAGTAAATTACCAGGCAGCTGATTTACTGAATATTATTTTGCACTCACTTTATTCTCACATAATACAATAATGTTAGCTAAAATTTTATTTTATTTATGTATAGTCAGATGGTCATTATTGCAAAATAAACCACCAGACAATATTCTTTATCTTTTGCAATAACAACCTGCTGGCTGTTCATTGTGCTTTACTTATTAAGCTGATACTTCCTTGGATGCATTTTAACTTGCTGATTTAAATGCAGTATTTAAATGGCTAATATATAAATGTTGCATTAATACTACATTAATTATAACAATTTGCTTGATTAATATCAGCAGTCATACTGATCATTATGAAGTCGTACCGTTTATAGTCAGCGTTTATGTCTACAGCTAGGCTAATTAACTATATTACCTGACAGGAGAATTATTGACATCATTATTATTAAAAAGCGTAATTATTTCTTGAACATTGGCGTCTTTTATCATATTGCTGTAATTGCTGTTTTATTTTGCATCTCTTGGCTTATTGCTTTAATGCACTGTTTTGCACAGCAGTGTCAGTTGTCAAGGTCATTGTCCAAGAATTACTTGCAGATATGTTGTGTGTGGTTTGTCCTCATTTGAAGGAACCGCCAGTGATAATTTTTTTTAAAACAAAGCTGTTCACAGTGTATTGTGTGTGACCGTTTTCCCCTTCAGAAATCTCAAACTGAGACAAAGAGACAGAACAAAGATAGAGCATTAGAATACAGCACGGTGAAGCGGCGTCCAGGGGCCTGGCTCAATTCAACACCCAGAGGCCCTTATCAACCGTTCAGGAATAGTGTTCAGCCTTGTTTAAACCTGGTCTAGCCTCCTGGACCTGTAGAGACACACACACACACACACACACACACACATAGACTAGGGCTGGTTAGTATAGACAAAGCAATTATATCTTGATGTTTTTTAGGGCTGTCACAATTCTTCGATTCAATTCTAGTACTCGATTTACAAAAAAACTGTGTTGAGTAATTGGCAAAATATTAAACCCTTTCAAAAATTATAATACAGCATAGTGCTGTTGTGAATTCACAAACACTACAATTCAATTAAATTATAATATGTGATGCAGGTTTAATATATGCACTTAAATTTTTTACATGCATGTAGATGACGTATGATCAGAGCGGCCCTGTTCACAGTAAATGCTGCTCCACACAAACTGTTATCATTTACATGCGTGTAGCGTCTCAACCTCCATCTCTGCTTATTGCTGTGAGTTTGGGTTTATTGTAACATTCATCTGGGAACGTAACGTGTGCAATTTCATCAGATTTGTAAGGTAAAATATTTATAAACCTACGCAAACACAGGAGAATCAATATCTTTCTCAATATGCTAACTGATTTCAAAATAAAAGCTCAAACTAAAAATCTAAATATTAAACGTTAAGTTGACATTTGAATTAAATGTTGTTTAGTCAGTGTTAAACAAGGATTATATTGCACAGTAAAGTGTAAAAACAATTGTCATGCCGTTGGTGCCCTCTGCAGTCATTTGTTATAATGGGTAATGTACATTAGTTCTATTGTTTATTATACATTATGTATTTTAACAGTTTTGTTCAGTAAAACCATATGATTACTTGCATTTGATACTTTATTTGAACTAATTATTATTGCCTCATTGCTATTATATATTTACCACAAAAAAATTATTATAATTATCTGATTACTCGATTAATCGTCAGAATAATCGACTGATTACTCGATTACCAAAATAATCTTTAGTGACTTTAGTATGTATTTCAGCTTTTTGGTTTTATATTTATGTATTTGTTTTCCATGTTTGCATGTGACCCTGGACCACAAAACCAGTCATGAGTAGCACAGGTATATTTGTAGCAATAGCCAATAATAGACTGTATGGGTCAAAATTATTGATCTTTCTTTCTATTCAAAAATCATTAGGATCTTAAGTAAATATCATGTTCCATGAAGATATTTTGTAAATTTCCTACTGTAAATATATCAAAACTTAATTTTTGATTAGTAATATGCATTGCTAAGAACTTCATTTGGACAACTTTAAAGGCGATTTTCTTACTATTTACATTTTTTTGCACCCTCAGATTCCAGATTTAGGATATAAGTTGTATCTCGGCCTAATATTGTCCTATCCTAACAAACCATACATCAGTGGAATTGATCAGCTTTCAGTTGATGTATAAATCTCAGTTTCAGATTGATATATATATATACTTGCAAATCAGAAAATCTGGGTCTTTATCATGCTTATTGGCCAGATAAAGCATTTCTGTGATTATAGTAATTACGGTAATAATAATTTTGCATTACCAGCAAATTCATCACACATTTATTATAGATTTTCAATGTCTTGTCCAACCCTAAGACGAACTCCCACAGGCATTTGCCTATCCCATTGTCACAATTATTGACAGCTGGGCTGGTTTGGTGTGTGTTCGTGTGTTTGAATGCGTGAGGTCCTGTCTCCCCCACACACCCTTGTGTCCAAGCTATTTAAAGTCATAAGAAAGAGTTAACAAGCCTTCTCCCAGCTGAGAGAGAGAAGCTTAATGAACAGTATGGAGATCAGCGATCACTCCCTCCCACATGAGCGCAGAGCAGAGGAAAGCGTATGGGTGGATGGACAGACGGATCGATGGCATCTCAAGAGAACCAGTAGGGTTGAGAGAGAGACAGACGGTTAGCCCACAGCCCACTCATCAACCAACTGTGTTTTGTGTCCGGTTCTGCTCTGGTCTTCTCTACTCACGAATGAAGCTGTCTGACATCCTGAGATGTGGAAACGCTGCAAAACAAGAGAAGATCTCTTACTACCACTGATGTTTTCCTGAAGTACTAGTGAATTTTACATTTGAATGGCACACATTCTACACATATTTGTTGTTTATTCCACTATACCAGCTGCTTATGATGTTAGTAAACGTTTTGTGATCTCTTTCTGGTTTTGAACAGCCATTTATGTTGCTGTACCTTTAAGAGTTTAAGATTATTTATTTTATTTATTTATTTATTTACATTTACAGTACCGTTACAATTTGTAATGTTTTAAGAGAAGTATATCTTATGCTCACCAAGGCTGCATTTATTTGATTAAAAATACAGTAAAAACAGTAATATTGTGAACAAATTGTCATTTAAAATAGCGGTTTAAAATGTGAATAAATTGTAAAATATAATTTATTCCTGTGATGCAAAGCTGAATTTTCAGCAGACACTGCTTCAGCCTTTAGTGTCACATGATGCTTCAGAAATCATTCTAATATGCTGATTTTAATGTTGATTGTATTTTTGTGAAAACCATGTTACATGGTTTTGTTTTCAGGATTTTAGATGAATATAAAATCCAAAAGAACAGTGTTTATTTGAAATAGAAATCCTTTGTAACATCATAAATGTCTTTGCTGTCATTTTTGATCAATTTAATGCATCCTTGCTGAATAAAAGTATTCATTTCTTTCAGAAATGTCATATTTTTGGGTCTAGATGGACTGAACTGGACTGTTTTGTTCATTATTTCTCATGTAATTGACTTTAAAAGCACATTAATGTATTAATGAAATCTGTTTTGTGCAGATATTCGGTCACCCCTGTGTCCTGTCAGGAAAAAGGCATTTTTGAGATGACTAGAGATGCGCATAGATGTCCTGACATGTTTCGGAAAGCAAACGCAAACGTTAACCTTTAAGCCGTGGTGAGCTTTTGAACCATGATCACAGGCACCTGAATGTGTGCTGGGAAGTTCAGTCACTGTGTCGTCTGCTGTACGGTGGCCCTTGTAAGTCAGATGTTTGTATTTCCCCTCAAGGTGTCCTGTTGCCTGGAGAGAGAGAAGGAGCATAAATCAGAATACTCTTACAGCCGGCATCTACACCGGCCCTCTGCTGCAAAGCCAACTGAGAACAGAGAATCAGAAAAAGAAGAAGAGGCTCTTATTCTGGCCATAAGCCACCCATCTAAACAGCAGGATTGTGTGCCATTCAGTTGAATTAAATGGCTATTAAATTCCATTTAAATTCCTGAAATTGAATTGCAGCACATTATAAAAAAAATGATTACTTCTAAATGCAAATTGTTTCTACATTCCATTTTTACAGCGTAGCAAACAGAATACACCACTGCAGTTTAAATGTCAGAAAATAGAACAGAAAAAAAACATTTTTAGAACTTTTTTTTTTTTTTTCTAAATCTGGAAAATCATGGATTTTAACTTTTAAGTCTTGTTATGAAAAGTTTAAGGATAGACAAGCAGATAGAGAGATAGAGATTTAAAAAAAGCTCTTGCCGATTTTGTTTGCAAAGTGCATGAATCAGTCCATGGGCGGCCTGTGGGCATCCCATCCCAAATGAGATATTGAGGAGAGTTGGTATTGCAGTACGGCTCAGTCGCTGGAGGCACGGTCTGTGTGTTTGCATGGGACAGACAGATTATAAATGTGTGGCGGCATGCAGGCTTTGCTAATGACTGTTGTCCGAACAGCGGGAAATTTCACTGTAGATTCACACTCTTTAACCAAATAGATGTTGAGAGCTCACTGTTGCCTTAGCTAATTAGACTTCATTACTGGCTAACAAGGATCAAATAGACTTTTGACAAACACGGCACCTGATTGGCTGGATTTTGGACTGCCCAGTCTTCCGTAACGGGAACTGACAAAGGTCTGATTACAAAAAAATTATAATAATGAAAAATATATACATATAATCCCCACAAGAATTTTTGTTTTTTCACCCTCATTATTGCATATTTTGTGTGTAATATTATTACAATTTAAAATAACTGTTTTCTACTTGAAAAATGTGATTTATTCCAGTGATCAAAGCTGAATTTTCAGCATCATTACTCCAGTCTTCAGTGTCACGTGATCCTTCAGAAATCATTCTAATATGCTGCTTTATGCTCACTTTTTCACTTTTTCTATTGGTGCTCAATTATTATTAATAGTTCTTATTAGTATCAATGTTGAAAACAGCTTTTGCTGCTTAATATTTTGTTGAAAACTGCTGAAAAACCTTCTAATCGTTCCAAACTTTTGACTGGTCATATATTAGTTTCTTACAAAATTCTGAGTTAGAGTTTGAATTGAACTTTAAAAAGTCATACAGATGACAGGAATGTATAGATGAACTGCCGAAGTGCATTTATAGAAATTTAGTACATAATACACTGTGAGAAATTAAGCGTTCTTTTACTTCAGCCTAAAGATGTATGTGTAAAATAAATAAATGTTTCTCCATAAATAATACATAAATAAATAAATATTGACATTTCTTCAAAACGTTTTAAAGGTTTTTTTTAAGACTGTCTTTTATATAATACTATTTAATTTATTTATTTATTTATTTGGTTCATTTATTTAAAAAATATATTATTATTATATATTATTATATCTTATATTATTTTATTTATTTATTTTTGTGTATTTGCATTTTTCTGGTAAATAAAGTTCTGGTAAATACACTGTAGAAAAATCCAATTTACGGTAAAAAAAATGGCAGCTGTGGTTGCCAGAATTATACCGTAAAAAAATATGGAAGCAACGTTTTAAGTTTTAAATTTTTTATTTAAATTTACATTTAAATACCATTTCATTAACTAGTATAATGTTAATGTACCAACTTTTTCTGGTAATCATTTTATTAGTGGTAGTAGTGCTGTCATTACATTGAGTAATATGTTTCTGTCACAATTTCTTCAAGTTAAACCAAACTTTTGCTTTGACGAGTTGTTGTGTAGACCTTGAAGTTTTAGTTTGTTTATGATATGATGATAAAATGCTCATGAAGCGAGTGTCAGAGCAGTTCTAGAGATTATGTTTATTTAAGTGTACTGACCTACTTTTGATTTATTCATCCAAAATTTGGAAGTTATGCGGTAAATTCCATTTTTATGATTAGATTCTGCTATTCCGTCTGTGTGGCTCCATGTGATACAGTTACAAGATAAACCAACAGAGCCTAACTGTCCCATGCTAACCAACCAAACCCTGACCCTTCGGCTCAAATATTGTTTACACTCTTCAGGAAGTCAAACGCCATAATTCAAAGCCTGATCCGGCAGCAGGCATGAAACGCTTTCACCTGTCCACATCAAAACCAAACATCACCCTCAAGCTCATCAGATGATCAGTGCCGAGGAGCGGGATTGTACGAATCCTATGCGCGAACGTACCTGCGGACGTGTTTGTGTGTATGTACGTACGTCTTTCTCTCCAGCTCCTGTTCAATAATTCATCCATTCAGCGCAGTGGGGAACAGACACAGATTTATGGCTTGTGATTGTGCAATGTCTGGATTTATCAGGACCACGGAGGGAAAATTGACCAGAGCTACAAAAGGCCGTTTCTGCTTGTATTTGATCAGCATGAAAACTCATCAGAATGGGGCGGATGGAGGGAAAGAGGGTTCGTAGGGAGGTTTTCATTAAGGGATCACTGCAGCCCCCTGGTGTTTCCCATCTTCATCTGACTGATCCAGAGCCGGCCGGACCCCCGCCCCGCTCCCGATTAATATGAAACTGTTACAAGAAAATGAGAGTTTATTGATTTGCGCCAATGTTTCGAGCTCTATTCAGATGCAGCGAGCGCTGACGGATAAGTGATTCCGATAAAAGACCGGAGAGTTGGAGAATAGGCTAGAGAACGGCATTGACACGGCCATATTTAATCTGTCTTACAGAGAGACTAATAGGGCCGATTTCTGTGTTTTATTTAGCCGCTGATTTAATTTGGTTTGGGCGGCAGTACGGACAATCGCAATGGTAATGCCCGTCTTAAAGACTGAGAGAAAAGAGGGCTAAGGTCTTAGATTGCCACCTACAGCTATGACACTTCCCCTTTATGGAGAGGCGCTGGGATGTGACTGGGGGGACGGAGGGGTTATTGCCTCCGCAGATTTCTCCCCCGAGTTGATTTTCATTTTCTTGATTTTCAAAGTGGCCAGTGATCTGTAACAGGCCTCTACGGCGGGCCGAGGGAGGCGAAACGGACAGAGGTTAGCCGGAGACTGGAATGGGAGTCATTGTTCCGGCTTTCTCTCTTTCTTTCCCTCTTGTCAGCAAATACTTGATCCCCTTTGAGCTTGTGTGTAGCCGCTGTTTTGTTTTTCTGTCATAATTCATGAGGATTTATGTTATTTGGTCGATTGCTTTGTTGGGTTTTGTCCCAAGATGACTTTTCAAGATATGTAAGATGATTTAAAATTTCAATTATTAAACTTCCAAAATAGGCATTCACATTATCACATTATTTCATATATTAAATGGTTTTTCCCATTGCATTTCCATTTTTTTACTTGTTTGTTCCCCCAAGATGACTTTTCAAGCTGATCTAAAAAATGGAAAAAATAATTAAATGACATGAAGTACATTTCACTTATAAAGTATTTTATTTACTTCCAAAATAGGCATTACCACATTGTTATTTAATATATTAACCAGTTTTTCTATTGAATACCTAGCAAAAACAGTTATATTGTGATCTAAAATATATTTAATGTATTAAAATCTAAAATTAAAATACAAAAAAAAAGAATGAATTAATTCATTAAAAAAGTGTAATTGGATAATTAAATGTAAATTTAATTATGCAATGTGACTAATCTTAGTTTAGATTACACCAGTAAAAGCCATAACATACATTTAAGATAGAAAAATATCAAATTAAAATAAAAAAATAAATACAAAATAGATGCATTCATTTAAAAATGTAATTGTCACCCACTAGCATTATTTAATTATTTAATATGACTACTCTTGTTTTGTATTACATCAGTGAAAGTCATAAAATAGGGGAAAAAAAAGATTATTTAATTAATTTTTAAAAAGTCATTGGTCTTCCACTAGTATTTTGTAATTATTTAAAATAACTATTATTGGTTTAGATTACACCAGTAAAAGTCATAAAATATATTTAAGATCTAAAAATATAAAATTAAAATAAAAAAATATAAGTAATAGATTAAATAATTAATTTTTAAAACAAAACTATTATTTTTGGTTGAGATTACACCAGTGGAATTCATAAATATATTTAAGATATAAAAATATAAAATAAAATAAAAATATAAAAGATTAATTAATTATTTAAAAAAATATATTGGTCATCCACTGATATTATTTAATTATTTAATATTGCTATTTTTGTTTTAGATTACACCAGTGAAAGACATAAAATATATTTAAGATATAAAAATATAAATAAAAATAAAAAAATAATTAAAAAAGTGAAAAAAATAATTTAAAAAACAAAAAGTAATTGGTCATTCACTAGTATTATTTAATTATTTAATATTACTATTTTTGGTTTAGATTACACCAGTGAAAGTCATAAAATATATTTAAGATATAAAAATCTAAAATAAAATAAAAATAAAAACAAGAAATAATTTATTAAAAAAACAAAAAGTAATTGATCATCCACTAGTATTATTGAATGATTTAATATTACTATTTTTGTTTTAGATTACACCAGTGAAAGTCATAAAATATATTTAAGATATAAAAAGAAAAAATAAAGAAAAAATAAAAACGTGAAATAATTAATTAAAAAGACAAAAAGTAATTGGTCATCCACTAGTATTATTTAATTATTTAATATGACTGTTTTTAGTTTAGATTACACCAGCGAAAGTCACACTTTCCGACTTTTTTGCAGATCATCAGTTAAATCCAAAATACTTTAACACGTTCTTATGTCATATAAAAACCAGTTTCCCTCTTAATAGCCAGCAAAAACAGCTATAAATGTATATGTTGAAAAAAAAATATTTTGGTCATCTACTGTTATTATATTGATATTAATCAATCTAGTGAAAGTCATTTTTAAAAGTCAGTTTCAAAGTTCTCACTTTATACTGTGCAAAATTGAACTTCATTGTCTGTCTGTCTGTATGTGGCATTGATGTTATATTATATTTATACAGTAGGCTATATATGTTTTATCTATATATATCATTTTGTGATTGATAAAATATTTGGATGTGAAGTTGCTCTGAAGTGTCAAATGCGATCTTTGTTCATCGGCTTTAGCGGTCGGCTCGCTGGGTTTGCCGATTTTGCACTCCTTTGTGATTTGGCTTTTGGTCTTTGCTGTCACAAGTTCTGAAGGTTGAAGGGAAAAGCAATGTCAGGAAGCTGATTGGTTGCACAGAATTTCTAAGACAATCTGAATCTCATATTCAGCTACTTTGCCACAGTGGATTAAGATGATCTAAGGGAGCTTTGTGAGCTCGATAAAAATCAGAACGCCAGAGAAAAGAGCGCAGGGAGATTTTTACCCTTTTTGTCCTTCCAAGTTAATTGTTAAACTTATTGTCTCTCTGCAGCGACGTTCTGCGCTGCCTGAAACGAGAGACGTGTTGCCTGTGAATTTCATATCACTGCTCTGACAAACACAAACACACACATGCACACTTGTTGTTGAAATAATAGGGACTTTCCATTGACTTCTGCTGATTTTACACTGAGCTTAACACCGAAATCAAACCTACACACAACCCTTTTTTATTTTTATAACTAACAAATGAGCATTATTTCGTTGGCATGAACATGATTTGCATTTGATTGGACAGCATTTGAAATCTGTGTAGTGCAGAATGAGTTGTCAAGCCCATGTTCCATTTAAATTTGAAATGTTTACATGTGCTAAAAGTGAATTTTGTCTGGTTTTTTTAGAGTATAAAAGCATTTAGATGACCTCAATGCTAACAGATAGGAACTAAAAGCCAAAGAAATGTCATTCATGGGGCCATTTTCTCTTTTGGGAGCTGTTGGCTTTCAGGTTTTACTATCTGTTTGTGGACATTTGGTTTTCAAAATGTAGATAAAACCTGATGCACACAAACCAGTTGCATGTTGGTGCATTAGGTATGTTTTGTAATTTGTTTTTGTAACACTTTTTATAAAGCCTTTTAAATAATTACATTGCAGTGCATTGAATGGTTCATAAGTAATTGTGGCCACAGTTATGCTGCAATATTTCCAGTGCATTGTAACCTTAAAGGAGTATAATGCATTTTAGCACATGCATGATGCATGAAATGCGTTTATTGTGTCTTAATACACTACCAGTCAAAAGTTTTTTTAAGATTTAACAGTAACAGTAAGATGTTTTTTTTAAAGAAGTAGTGATATTATTAAAGCAGTAATATTGGGAAATATTTTTACTATTTAAAATAACTGCTTTTTATTTGAATATATTTTAAAATGTAATTTTTTTATGTGATCAAATCTGAATTATTAGTATCATTACTCCAGTCTTGAGTGTCACATGATCCTTCAGAAATCATTCTAATATGATGATTTGCTGTTCAAAATTTTTATTATTATTATTATTGTCAGTATTTTTTCAGGATTCTTTGATGAATAGAACGATCCAAAAATCAGCATTTATCTGAAATAAAAAGATTTTTAATATTATAAACTACTATTCAAAGGCTTGGAGTCATTGTTTTTTTTTTTTTTTCTTGTGGGGGATGTATGTTTTTTTTTGGGGGGGGGGAGAAATGATAGAAATTAATACTTTTATTTAGCAAGGATGCTTTAAATTGATCAAAAGTCATGATAATAGCATTTATAATGTTACAAACGATTTCAGATAAATGCTGTTCTTCTGAAATTTCTGTTCATCAAAAAAGCCTAAAACAATTATGATCAGCTGTTTTCCACATAATAATAATAATAATAATACATTTTTGAGCAGCAAATCAGAATATTAGAATGGTTTTTGAAGGATCATGTGACTGGAGTAATGATTTTTACATTTTAAAATATATTAAATTAGAAAATTAGTACAAATATTTCACAATTGTACTCTTTTTGCTGTGCTTTGGATCAAATAAATGCAGGCTTGGTGAGCAGAAGAGACTTTTAAAAAACATTACAAATCTTACTCTTTAAAAATTATACAATGCATTCAGCTGCTATACAGTTTATTATAAGGCAGTATGAATATTTTAGTGTTTTAAATATATGCATTAAATACATTTATAAACATAGCTGGACTTGCATTAGCTTTTATCTGTAACCATCCAAGGAATTAATCAAACGCCATCCTTTTTATCAATCGGATCCATATTACTGTTTCATGTGTGCTGGTTTTGATGGAAAGAGCTTGTGGGTTTGATGTTGCCGCTATTAATTGGTACTGATCCAAAGACTGATTGGAATATTGACGGATGGCCCGCTGAGAGCCGCCTGTAATGGCTCATATGCATAGCCTGAGGTAAAGTGCCATGTATCAGCGCGGAGAATACACACGGCCCACGGCTACTGATGCCCTCCATTTTTCCTGAAGTGACAGGCTTGTGTCGGGGAGGGAGGAAGATTACGGTTTTGTGTGGAAGTGGCGCGCGTGGTATTAAAGGTGGATAGAAAGAGAAAGCGAGAGATGGACTGCTCGTCCTCCGTCTGTCTGTCAGCGAGCAGTTAAAGGTTACTGTAATCTGAGCTGTGTAACACTCGAGTGGACCTGAGAAAGCTCCCACAGTTAATAGCAAGGGACGATGGCTTAACCCGCTGCATCATCTGAAGAGACCAGAGCAGAAACCATCTCACAAACATACAGTGTGTCTGTTTGATTTGTGAAATTAGAAGACCTCCTTGTTTGGCTGACAAATATTACTTGGCCGCGCCGAGCTCAGATAGTATCAGAAGTGGAAACTTTCCAGAAGCCTTTTCCCAAAAGCGTTTGTTCGGTTGAAGTAAGCTGTCTTCATTCATATTGTTAGCTTTTATTATAGTCATTCATTTATAGGATCAACACCGGGAACATCTTTTGTGATATCATATCAAATTAAATATTAAATATTTAGCCCCGAATCCACCCCTTGGCAAAAATTACTCATTTTGTAGCAAAAATAAATAAAAATAATTAGAACACATTTCATAATGTTACAAAAGGTTTCTCTTTCAGATAAATGCTGTTCTTCTGAACTTTTTTCAACATAATAATAATAATAATAAATGTTTTTTGAGCAGCAAATCAGAATATTAGAATGATTTCTGAAGTATCATGTAAATTACATTTTAAAATATATTCAAATAGAAAACTGTTATTTTAAATAGTAAAAATATCTTTAAAAATAGTAAAAAAAAATATTATCTGAGCAAAAGAGACTACCTGAATGACCCACAGGTACTGTTGTTTTGTTTAGTGATAGTTGTTCATGAGTCCCTTGTTTTACATTTAAACTGCCTGCTGTTCTTCAGAAAAACCCTTCTGGTCTCACAAGTTCTTTGGTTTTTCAGCAGTTTTGTGTATTTGAACCCTTTTCAACCTTGACTGTATTTAAAATCTATCTTTTCACACTGAGGACAAATGAGTGACTCATATGCAACTATTACAGAAGGTTCAAATGCTCATTGATGCTTCAGAAGGAAAAACAATGCATTAAGAGCCGGGGGTGAAAACTTTTGAACAGAATGAAGATGAATACATTTTTCTTATTTTGCCTAAATATCATTTTTTTTTTTATTTAGGACTGCCCTTCAGAAGCTACAGAAGATCCGTACATGTTTCCCAGAAGACAAAACAAGTTACATTTACCCCGATCTTCAAATTCAAAAAGTTTTCACCCCCGGCTCATGAACAACTATCACTAAACAAAAAAACACAGCTGTGGATCAGTTAGGTAACAACAGTATTAAGAATCAACTTTTGAGTAAACCTTTGAACGGGGCCATTTTTATAAATTCAACTATTATTTTCTCTTGTGGACTATATGTAAATGTCTTTTATGTGAAATATCTTATTCAGGTCAGTACTACAGTAAATGATCCTCTATGGTCCCTCTTATTTTGGTAAAATAATTAACATTTTACAGATTCTGCAAGGTTGTACGTAAACTTTTGACTTCAGCTGTATATGTATACCCCAAGATTGGCTAGTATTGGAAGAGGAAACTTTCCAGAAAGCATTGGTTCGGTTGAAGTAAGCCGTCTGTATTCATATTCTTGGCAGTATGCTTTTATTATAAGGCAGATAGTCATTAATTTACAGAATCAACGCTGGGAACATCTTTTGTGATCTCATATTAAATTTTAGCCCTGAATCCACCCCTTGGCAAAAATTACTCACATCGTTAAAAAATATTTAATTAGGCTGCAGTTTATCCGCGGCTCACGGGGGAGATGGGATTTGCATGAGGCAGGTCGCCTCTCGTGCCGGTGAGGGAGATTGGATGTGAGTGGAGATCACGGGGTCACCGGCTCAGCCAAGGACTCCCATTTTCCAAGGTCAGACAGGTAGAGAGGTGCTCCCCTGGGTCTCTGCTCACACAAGACAGCTCCGATTGGCCCTTAATTATGTCCTTCCTTTAAGCCACTGCCGGCTTTTGTTTTTCCAGGGATATCGCTCCTCTCGCTTGTCCACTACAACAATGGCGGCGCTTTTCAAGGAGCCCTGTTATTATTTTATAGGCTCGGTAATCAGATGATTTACCGGGAACCCTAATGGATGAGAGCGCGTGAAAAGCAGAGGTTAATCATAGTCGTGTCAATCATCGTTTATAGTGACGTCTGTGCTTGTGGTCCAGCGATATGGCTTTTTCATGGCTGATGCTGATATTTAGAAAGCGAGGTGGCCTGTGGTCCATGTAATGAATAGTATGAGAAATGATAAAAGAGATTCCAAATTAGGTGAAATTCACATGTTGAGGCGTTATTAAGCGTAACACCTACTTTTTATTACAATATATTTTTACACATATATTTACAATATTGACAGTGACCATAGTTACAGCTGTGAATTACCATATTTTTATTAATGTATAAAGAAAATAATATTAATTATAAAACTTACTATATATATATATATATATATATATATATATATATCAAAAAACGAGTAAGATGTAGTTTTGGTAAAATACTACTAAAAATAAAATAGTAAAAAACATTTATTATTATATTATTATTAGTGGTGTCAAAATTAGCATGTTAACGCAGACATTTAATTTTTTTATTTTAACGCAATAAAAATATATGCAGGAAAAATATTAGGAAAAATGTGTGATTAATTAGTTTTTTTAAATCGATAGACACCACTAATTATTATATATGTTTATATATCAAGCAATATATATAAGTATATACATAAGCAAAAAATGATGTGGCGTATTTTTACACTTCTTTATTAATTGTGATATTTTTCCAAATTATAATAATAATTATAAACACCACTATATATATATATATATATATATATATATATATTAGTTTTAGTAAAATACTACTAAAAATAGTAAAAAAAACAAACAAAAAAAAACATTTAATATATAATACTGACTATATATAAAATGTGTGTGTGTGTGTGTGTGTATTAACAAAAAAATACTTTTACAAATGAATTGTATGTTGAGTTGTTTATTTTTATAGAACTTTTTCCATTTATCAGTATATAGTCTTTTTTAATAATTAAAAATAATAGAAAATTATAGAAATATATATGTATAGCAAAAAAGAGTAATATGTAGTTTAAGTAAGAAAAAAACATTTTTATATATATATATATATATATATATATATATGGCAAAAACAAATTTCAGTAGTTTTTGTAATATACTAGTTTTACAAATTGTAAAAAAAAAATGTATAAATTTTCTTATATATAAAGCAAAAAATAAATGTATATGTAAAAAAATATGTAAAATATGTTTAAATATGTATTTTTATTATATATATATATATATATATATATAAAGCAAAAATACTAGTAAAATACTAGTTAAGAAATGGTTAAAAAAAATCCTTATTTTATTTTATTTTATTGTAAAAAAAGTGCTAAGAAAAAGTTTCTCACATGAAAGACTAGTAACATTTCCTAACAAAACTTCTCCTCTAGTTCAGTGCTTCTCTTTTTCAGCTCTGTTGTAAAAGCGAACAGGTTTTTTTGGATCTAGCTCTTGGCTATCTGTGCAGCAGGGTTTGCATAATTTAATTGGGACTGTTAGTTCCCAGCTGGAACAAAAACAGAAGGACCAATGATTTGAACCCCACACGCTCTATCTCAGGGTCCAGACAAGCTCTCTCCGAATTGCTTTATGATTCACACGCGTTATCAATTGATGGGAATATAACATGAATCATTTATTAAAAGAGTAATTACATGCTATGAAACGTATAATGTTCCATTTAGCACATTTGCGTTAAATGCGTTAATTAATTCTGAACCCTCCAGCCAACATCAGTTTATTTGATTAATACTTTTTTTAAAGTCACTGACATTTTAAGGAACTGAAAGAAATTTCTCCCTCCTCTCAAATGCGTTTAATGTGTTTTTCTGTCCCTGAGGATTTTAATGTTTGTGCCTTTTACATGTTTAGCTTTTTAATAGTGGCACTGCTTGTATTACACAGAAAAACAGCTAAATTATGATTAAATACACACAAGCAGTTTTACAGTATTTTTAATTTATTTTACAATTTCAATTGAATAATTTCAAAGACTTTTCCCATATTTGACACAAATTAAAAAGTTGCACTAAATTAACTATGGCAGTGTGTGCATACAAGTGTTTTCAAAATCAGAAGCAATTTACAAGCAACTTGAGAGCCAAAGCTGAAAAGCTAGGGGTCATTTCAAGCATCAGATCTTTGCTATCTCACATCAGCACTTGCAACCGCCGTTTTATCTTCGCAGTGACTCATGATTGTGGATTTGCATGCGTGGACGGGGCCAAAATGTTCCTGGACTCCAAACAGGTTAACTGGCAGGGAGCGTGAGGTGAGAGCCGTAGCGGCGCGTGTTTGATGCCAGCGAGTAATTGTGTCATAATGTGAGAGACGAGAGCTGGCAGCTTCCTATTGCCGTTTGGAGGGGTTCAGTGACACTTGACATGCCTCTTCAGCTTCACAGAGCAGGGCAAGAGAGAGCGCTGGAGTAAATAGAGGGAGCTAATGCTTGCTTTTATGCAGAGACACAGGAATGAGAGTGGGGGCGGGGCTCGGGCAGAAGGGGGCGGGGTCAAGGGGGAGGGGTCAGAGCAGCTCGATCATTAAATTGAGCACAACTGAATTTTTTAAAAAGGGGGGTAAAATGTGCAGTGGAGCCAGATGAACCTCTTTTATAGATATGATTCTGTGTTACTGAACAGTTTAAGAAAGCATCACAAACTTGAGTTAAGTTTAGTATGGAATTTTGAAAGAAAAATCTTTATAATACTAATAATAAAATGTTTATAATAATTAGAATAAAATGTTATATGTATTTACTTATGATTAAAGTAATTTTTTAAATAAAATATGTGATCCTGGACCACAAAAACAGTCGTAAGTAGCATGGGTATATTTGTAGCTATAGCCAAAAATACACTGAATGGGTCAAAATGATCGATTTTTCTTTTATGCCAAAAATCATTAGGATATTAAGATCATGTTCCATTAAGATATTTAGTAAATTTCCTACCGTAAATATATTAAAATCTAATTGTTGATTAGTAATATGCATTGTTAAGAACTTTATTTGGACAACTTTAAAGGTGATTTTCTCAATATTTCGATTTTTTTGCACCCTCAGATTCCAGATTTTCAAATTGTTGTATCTTGGCCAAATATTGTCCTATCATAACAAAACCATACATTTTTGGAAAACTTATTTACTTAGATGATGTATAAATCTCAATTCTACTAAATAAGTCAAATACAAAAAGTAAAATATAGTTATTTCTATTTACTGGTGGTTTTGCAATGAAAAAATTGTATAAAATAACATTTATTTAATAATACCGTAATTGTAAATGTATTTTACTGTAAAATGTAATGGGATTATAAAATAAAAAATAATATTTATTGATTTAGCTAAAGTAAATAAGTAAAATAAATAAGTTTTTTTTTTTTTTTTTTTTTTTTTGAAATCCAAATATAACTGAAAAATAGAGTGAAATATATTTATATTCATTTGGGATTTCGAAATGAAAATATTGTATGAAATAAAACATATTATTTAAATTAAAAATAAAGTAAAATGTAGTTATTTATATTTATGTCAAAAAAATTTTATTGAATAAAATGCATAATTAACTTTAAAAAGTAAAATAGGTCAATTTATATTAATTTGGAATTTTGAAATAATATTTCATGAACTTATAACTGAAATAAAACATTTATATTTATTTGGAATTTTAAAGTGAAATAGTGTATCAAGTAAAATATTATGATTCTTAAATTAATAATGTAAAATGTAGTTATTTATATTCACATGGAATTTTCTAAATGAAAATATTGTATTAAATAAAATCTATTTATTTATTTAAAAATAAAGTAAAATGTAGTTTTATATATATAGTTCAGTTTAGAATTTTTAAATAAAATTATTGTATGAAATAAAATATAATAGTTATTAATTTATAAACTAATTTAATAATTAATGTATAAAGTAAAATACGGTTATTTATATTTTTTTGCAATTTTGAAATGAAAATATTTTATTAACTTAAAAAATTAAGTGAAATATAGTTATATAAAACATATTTATTAAATTAAAAAATAACATATGTATAATGTTATTATTATTCATTTGGAATTTTGAAATGAAAATATTGTATAAAATAAAAAATATTCATTTTAAAATACAGTAAAATAATAGTTTATATATGTGTGTGTGTGTGTGTGTGTGTGTGTGTGTGTGTGTGTGTGTGTGTGTGTGTAATTTTGAAATAAACTAAAATGTTATGTTTTTTTGCAACTTAGAAATAAAAATATTTTATTGACTTTAAAATAAAGTGAAATACAGTTGTATTTATTTTGAATTTTGAAATTAAAATATTGTATAAATTAAAATATTAAAATTGTAAAATAATAATATTAAAATAATAATATTTAAATTGAAAATAAACTAAAATGTAGTTATTTATATTTATTTGGAATTTTGCTTATTTTTATACAATAAAATATATCATGAACCTAAAAAATTAAAGTTATTTATATTAATTTGCCATTTTGAAATAAACATTTGGTAAAATATAAAATTCGTAAAATGTTATATTTGTAGTATGCAAGTATATTAGCAGAGGTTTATAATGAAGAAACTGCCCAATAAAACTGAACTATTTCTTAAGCTTTTACGCCATTTTCTAACCAATCACAACACACCAAAACATTTTAGCGGGAATCATTTAACCTTTGGCTCCACCTCTAGCCCCACCCACAAGAAAGAGGACATTTAGCGCAAGATGCAGAAAGAAACCACCCATTATGTGATGAAATTTGACAGGTGGGCATTATAGCTTTGATAGAGCAGAACCATTAATAGGCGATAGCTGACATTTCTGAAACCTTTCTAATTAAAGGCTTCCTTCTTAAACTCAAGCATAACGTCAAGCTTTTTTCCTTTCTTCTTCATTTCCTCTCTCTCTTCATGTTTGTAAAATCAGGTGATTTCATTAATGCATGCCAGTCAGTCTTAATAAGCCAGAGGAACGAGGGGGGGCTCTTATTGAGTGACCTTCTACAAAATAAGCATGTTGCTGGTGGGCTCCGTCCGTGGCCCCACTCCAGCGAGCCGGGCCTCATTTACAATGCAAAACCTCCTTCTGTAATCCAAGTGTCCTTTCTGCAATCACAGAGCATAATCTGCTGGTCTCTTGTTACAGACAACACTTTACCGCACCGGCCGCCACACGATGAATATCAGAGCCGATATTATTTTCTCGCCGCATTGTTCGCCCATCTTCGCGTCGCAGAGATTAAGGCAAGACGAGTGCTTTGTGCAGCCACTTGTGCTGAAAAGTGGCTTCATTCTAATACTGTTAAAATAGTCGGCGGGGCCGTGTGCGTGAATTATAATGGACACAAAAGGTTTGTTGGCTCTGGCATGTAAAAGAGAGATAGCTTTACATTTCATCTTTGTATGGAAATAGATTTTTTAAGCCGGTAGTATAGAGTGTTCACTTGCTGGAAGGCTGTCATTTATTTTTTATTTACTTTACTATCAATATGAAATTCTTTTTTATTAATTAATTAAATGTATTAATAAATAAATAATAATCTAAAATAATTTGTTACTTAATGTGCCAAACGTCAGCTAATAAATTAGTTTTTTGTGTGTGTGTATTTACCATAATTTAATTCAAGATATTACATTTTTATTTTATTTTATGTATGTTTGTATTTGCCATCATTTAATAAAATATATTCTATATTTTTTAAATGTAGAAAAAAAATATATACATACTTTTTGTGTGTGTGTGTGTGTGTGTGTGTGTATTTTCCATCATTTAAATCAGTGTATTTAATATATCTAATATTTTTATTTTTATAATTTTTTTATTTTCAACAGAAAGCCCACTAAAAATGTTAGGTTTTTTACTATATACATATATAGAGAGAGTAAATTATTGTTATATATATAATATTTTAGAAATTAAATGTGTTCAATATATTTTATATATTTAATTTCAACAAAACGAAAAGTAGAAATATTAGATTTTTTTTATTATAGAGAGAGAAAGAGAGTAAAAATTGTAAATTAAATTAGTTAAATAAAAAAATAAATGTTATTTTTTTGACATATGTAATATATTTTATTCATTTATTTTCAACAAAAAGAAGATTTTTAGATTTTTTTTACTACATATAGGGAGAGTAAAAAATGTCTAATATATAAATAAATGTGCAATTTTTGTTTTTACCATCATTACTATATATATATTATTTTTACCATCATTTAATTTAGTGTATTACATATATTTTATATATTTATTTTCAACAAAAGTGCACACATATATATTTTTTTTATTATAGAGAAAGTAATTGTTGTTGAGTTTTTTTTGCCGTTATTTAATTCAGTATATTAATATTGTTTAATTGTACAAAATAAATGTACGTTTGTGTGTGTGTGTGTGTGTGTGTGTGTGTGTGTGTGTGTGTACTTGCCATCATTTAATTCAATGTATTCAATGTATTTTACATATTTAAAATATGAGATTCTGTTGTACTATAGAGATTGTCAAATGTTGTAGAATTTTGTTATGTTGATCATTACATATATGAGCTGATCTGTAGTGCTGCTGGACTGTCAAGATTAAACAGATGTGATTTTCTTTTTCAAGTGAATGGCTTGTTTCTTCTTTTTTGTTGGGATTGGACTCCAGTGGTCTGTAAGCCGGTTGAAAACCTCAACCCCATCTCTTTAGTTCTTCAAAAAGAATCCTCAATTCTTTGGTCTACTGGATATAGGCGGAATGTCAGTCTTCCAGAGAAAGATCCAGAAAGTCTTATTTGGATTGTGCCTGCAGCTTTTTGATGCCCAGGGACAAAAAAAAAAAGGAGAAAAAGAAAAAAAAAAATCAGATGTGCTGTTGGGTTTCTAGTGTGAGAGGCCAAACAGTAAGAAAGAGACAAAGAGAGCTGGTGAAACACACAGACAGTTGGTGGTCCTGTTGCACAGTTGTTTTGGTTTATGTTTCCATGGATTTCTCTGATTTTTGCTGTTTGCTGTATGCTGTTTTAGAGTAAGAGTCCAGTAAATGTAATGTTCTGTTTAAACTGTGGAGGTGCGCGTCAATTCCTTCAAAATGCACTATATTTTGAATAGATATTGACCTATATATTTATAATATACAACTTTACAGCTTTAAAAATACATTTTTACAATGATTTACAGAAGACACCCACTAAAATGTTATTTCGTGTAGCAATAGTTCATAATCATTCTGACTTTTCTCTCACAATTGCAAGTTTTTATTTCTCGCTTTCTTCTCGCAATTGTGAATTTATATCTTGTGATTCTGACCTTTTCTTTGCAATTGCAAGTTTCTCTTGTTATTCTGACTTTTTTTCTCAACTTTTTCTCGCAATTGAGAATTTATATCTCACAATTCTGACTTTTTTCTCTCAATTGCAAATGTATATATCGCAATTCAGATTTGTTTGTTGCAATTGCGAATTCATATCTCACAATTCTGACTTTTTTCTTGCAATTTGCAAATTTATATAGCAATTCTGTTTTTTTATGTCGCAATTCTGGCTTCATTTTTTTTGCGATTCAGATTCTCGCAATTCTGACTTTTTTCTCACAATAGCAAGTTTATATACAATTCTGACTTTTTCTTCCAATTCTGGCTTTTTTTCTGGCAATACTGACTTTTTTCTCGCAATTCTGACTTTTTTCTTCCAATTCTGACTTTTTTCTCGCAATACTGATTTATTTTTTTTTTTACGTTTTTTTATGTCGTGCAGTTCTGACTTTTTTTCGCAGTTGCAAATTTATATCTCACAATTCTTACTTTTTTCTTGCAATTCTGACTTTTTTACTAGCAATTCTGATTTTTTTTACTCACAATTGTGAGTTTATATCTCACAATTCTGACTTTTTTCTGCAATTCGGACTTTCTTCTTGCAATTCTGACTTTTCTCGCAGTTGCAAGTTTATATCTCACAATTCTGACTTTTTTTCTGGCAGTTCTGACTTTTTTCTCGCAATTCTGACTTTTTTTCTCACTGTACTTATTTCTTTCTGGCAATTCTGACTTTTTTCTGGCAAAATTGCGAGTTTATATGTTACAATTCTGACTTTTTTCGCAATACTGACTTTTTTCTTACAGTTCTGAATTTTCTCGCAGTTGCAAGTTTATTTAAGACTTTTTTTCTTCCAATTCTAACTTTTTTCTCGCTAAATTGCAAGTCTGTATCTTGCAATTCTGACTTTTCTTGCAGTTATGTTTTTTTATTCTTGCAATTCTCACTTTTTTTCTCAGAATTGTGAGACATGAACTTGCAATTGCGAGTTATAAAGTCCTATTTTGAAGGGGAAAAAAAATGATAGTTCCTGAAGTTTATATCTCACAACTTTATTACTAATTTAACAACTGCCAATTGTGTGTTATAAAGTCAGAATTGTAAATTAAAAAGTATCTTTTTTTTCTTTTTTATTCAGTGGCGGGTGTACATTTTCTTAGCTGTTGATAACTGTGCACGTCAAAAACTGTTCTTGCATAGCCATTTTGTTCCTTTATGCATCATCTTCTGACCATATGCCAGCAGAATGCTGCATTAGCAGTAATATCCTTTATCAGGAATATCCTAAATCTGACTTGAACCACTACAACAGCATTATTCTGTATTACAGTCTAGCATTGTGCTGAAATAACCCGAGCCCACGTCTCTGTCAGCGGCCCGTCTCTTTATTCATTGTTTCTGCTTGGAATAATAATTTGTGAAGCACTAAATTGCTTTGAGGGATAGGACATTAAAGGGATTATTCTCATGTAATCCGCGGTTCCCTGTAGACGTGGACCTGATCACAGAACAGCGCAGGCCAACGTTACTCAAAACACAACAATAGCATGTTTAAGAAGCGCCACAGCCACAGCTACTTTAACCGCCTGTTGTTGTTGTTGTTTTTTTTCGCATCATCCCCAGTTAGCAACAGTAAATCCGTTTTCCCCCCCGCTTAGTAAATGAGCGTGTTTAAAGGTTAGACAAGCACACGCTAATTATTTGATTATTTGGACGAGCTCTCTCTCCCCTAAAGAGCAGAAAGTTGTGTCTCGGCGAGCCGGGAAGACACAGTGGAAACCTCTGGAGGGAGGATTGAAGTCAAAATAAAAAGAGCACAAGTGCTTTTAGCTGTGCTACAGTTACAGAAAAGCACATTAGGCTCACTGTGAAAGATAGCCGGGCTATACTTCATACTAACCTTCATGAATAAGTCATTAAAAGACTTTATATAATGCTAAACAGCAGATCATATATGAATTAAAGTTTCATGACATTTTTAGCTGTGTGAGTGTATGAAATAACGATCGGTTGAGAAATATATTAGGTGATAGCTGGTGGAATATTGCGCTTGCAACGCCAAGGTCATGGGTTTGATTCCCAGGGAACACACAAACTGGTAACATGTTGTTTTTAACTAATGCGTCTCTCGTTTGTGCTGTTGCAGGTAGAGCTGACAGGCAGCAGCGTGTTTGACTACGTTCATCCGGGCGATCATGTGGAGATGGCCGAGCAGCTGGGCATGAAGCTTCCGCCAGGCAGAGGACTGCTGTCTCAGGGCGGCGGGGCCGAGGACGGGGCCAGCTCTGCCTCCTCTTCTTCTCACTCTGAGACACCTGAGCCAGGTAAGATCATGTGACTATGAGTGGTCTTGATGGTCAAGTTAGAACATGAGGGTTTGAAGTTTAGACAAAATAGACTTGGCACTGTATGCATGCAACTGGCAACCTTGGGTTTGTGTTTCCGTGTATTAATTTTGTACACTAGTTTTTTATTTTTGTTTTAGATTTTAGGTTTTAGTTTAGTAATAATACCATTTTAAAAATATTCTGATTTATTTTTTATTAGTGGTCGTTATTGGTTTTTGGCCGATATATTGGTCAACTGCTATTTTATCACTTTAATATTTTATTTTGTTTTGAGCCTTTAGATTTTATTTTATTTTATTTTATTTATTTTTTAATACTTCATTCTAAAATACTTGATTCTGATTTACTCATTGGTGAACAATTCTACCTCACATTCACACCTACACTAGATTGAGTTTTCTTTTTTATTTTAGATGGTTTTAGTTTAGTTTAGTTTAGTTTGATAGTATTTAAAAAATTATTATTTTTTATTAAAAGTTGACCAATATTGTTGTTGTTTTTGCCGATATATCGGTCGACCACTACTTTTTATTGTTTAACTTTTTAAATTATTTTATCACACAATATTTTATTTTATTTTATTTATTTTTTATTTATTTTTTTGAATACTTGATTTTTGAATACTTGATTCCAATTCACTCATTATTTTATCACACAATATTTTATTTTATTTTTATTTTTTATTTTTTATTTTTTATTTTTTTGAATACTTGATTTTTGAATACTTGATTCCAATTCACTCATTATTTTATCACACAATATTTTATTTTATTTTTATTTTTTATTTTTTATTTTTTTGAATACTTGATTTTGGAATACTTGATTCCAATTCACTCATTGGTGAACAATTCCACCTCACATTCACACCTACACTAGTTTGAGTTTTCTCTTTTTATTTTAGATTGTTTTAGTTTAGTTTAGTTTGATATTATTTATACATTTATTTTTTATTAGTAGTCGACCAATATTGTTGTTGTTTTTTTGCCGATATATCAGTCGACCACTTTTTTCTAACAAAAGTTTAACTTTTTTAAATTAAAATTTTATTTTATTTTTGAATACTTGATTCTGATTCACTCACTGGTGAATTTCTAACCAGAAAAAAAAAACGTAACGGGCAATATTTGAAAAATCGGTTGACCAGTATTTTTTATTGTTTAATAGTATTTAATTATTTCGATTTTTTTTATTTTGTTTTGACCCTTTAAATTTTATTTGATTTTTTATTAATTATATTTGCATACTTGATTAGTGGTGAACAATTCCACCTCACATCAGAGACTTTGAACACACATTTATATTATTTTAGTTTAGTTTGTTTTTTTACTTTTTTACTTTTTTACCAGAAAAACAGCGCTGATAGTTGAAAAATGCCAAATATCAGTTGATATACCAGCCTTGGCAATATATTGGTTATTTTTTATTTTTTAACAATATTTAAATATTTCATTATTTTATTTAGTTTTGTATTTTATTTTATTTTATTATTATTTTTTAAAATTTTATTCTGATTCACTCATTGGTGAACAATTTTCACATCACAGATCTTGAACACACATTTGTATTGTTTTAGTTTAGTTGTTTACTATTTTAAAAATATTATTACTTATTATTTGTTGTTTAATATTATTTAATTATTTTAACATTGTATTTTGGCCTTTTTAGATTTTGTTTTGTTTTGTTAATTCTGATTCACTTAATGGTAAATAATTCTGCTTCATGCCATTGAGTCCTTGTCATTAGTTTATTACCAACTGGTAATACCAACTGCTTAAGCTAAAAAAATTATATTTGGATTGTGTGATTTGGTCAGTTGCTTCTACATTATTGTAAATCATTGTTTAAAATAAACACTTTATAAAGAAACATTTGCAACTCATGTAGTACACTATTGCTGTGAGTAATGCTTCCATCCAGTGATCTTGAAGCCTCAGATTCAGGCTGTATTTTGTTTTGTGTGTTTCTTATTTAGTTATTTATTTCTTTGCTTGCCTGTTTATTTATTTATACTCAAAGCCATGTTTGTTTCTGAGGTCTGTTGTAGATACGCTGCACCAATCGGTCAATATGATGCCGAAAAGCTGTGAGCCGACATGAGGTTGCCAAAAGCGTCCGTGTGTGTGTTAATGGCATGTGTGACATGATATGCCTGATGAGTGTCTTCCGCTCGGCCCTGAACTCTCAAGGGGCGGCCCGTGTGGCGGCAGCACTGTAACACAGGCTTACCCTGCTCCCGAATTTAATTAGACGAATTGTATAGCAGGGATGAAAAGAGGTGACATTCCTCATTGGAATTCCTTTCAGGGCTCTTATAGACTTTGCCTTCCAAATGTTCCCATTTTCATTGTGTTGTACTGATGATAATTTAAGTATTAGGGGAAAATCCATTTATAAATTAAACAAAATGACTTGATATCCATCAGTCCCCGAGTTCATCAAGCTGTTCAAACATGAGGGAGATTGGCTGGTCGGCCCGGGTCTTCCGAGAGCTTCAGTAATTAGATCTGCCAAGGATTTATTCTTTGCTGATTGGAGCTTTAAATTAATTGAAGTTCCACATTTGTGGTTTTGTCCTTTTCGTGGCGTTTTCTTTTTCTTTTTTTTTCTAGCCAGGCAGAAATTTCACACTGGCAGACTTCAAGTGTGTGTGTGTGTGTGTGTGTGTGTGTGTGTGTGTGTGTGTGTGTGTGTTTGAGTGTTAATTTCTCAGTGAGAGTGAGTGAGAGGGTCTTTAATGGTTAGAGGGATGGTCTAACGCTGAGATTTATTTGTGTATACACAGAATCATTAAAGATGTGCTTTACAATCAGAAAAAGGACACCACGGTCTGTCTTCTCACACCTGAGCTTCATTTATAAATTCTGAGGACCGGAGACATACTGTACAAGAAGTTTGTGGAGGATTTTATTTATAATGATAAAAGTGTGTTTTAAACCCAGTTAGGCAGCCTGATGCGGCATAGCAAGCTTGCTGGTATAGATGTATTTTTGAATAGTGTGGAGCCTCTAAAGCATATTGAAGCCTGTTTTTTCCACTGAATAAAAACTGCAAAAGTTAATTGTGCCTTTTAATCTCACAATTCTTTTCAATTGTGAGTTTAAATCTCACAATTCTGACATTTTTTCTCAGAACTGCATGATACAAACTCACCATTGCTTTTTTTCGCAGAATTGTGAGATATAAACTCGCAATCGCAATTCCGATTTTTTTTTTCTCAGAATTGTGTTTATATCTCGCAATTTTAAGAAAAAAGTCAGAATTGCGAATTTGTATCTCGCAAATCTGTTTTTTCTTGCAATTGCAAGTTTATATCTCACAATTCTGAAAAAAAGTCAGAATTACAAGTTCATATCTCGCAATTCTAAGAAAAAAGTCAGAATTGCAAGTGTAACACAATTCTGAGAAAAAATTTCACAAATCTCACAAATCTGAGTTTTTTTTGTCGCAATTGAAAGTTTATATCTCACAATTTTAAGAAAAAAAGTCAGAATTGTGAGATTGTATGACACAAGATTGCGAGATTGTAGTTCCTATCTTGCAATGCTGACTTTTCCATCTGAATTGAACTTTTAAATCTTGCAAATACAAGTTTTTTCTCTCAATTCTGTGAAAAAAGTCGGAATTGACGGAAACAGACTTTCTAAAAAAAACAATGGATGCAAGGACGTTTTTTGCATTAACTCATAAAACTTTTGTGTTATCTCGCAAAACTCTTGCATTTTCCAAAGAAACTTTGTATTCTCTTTCAAAATTTGTGTGATGGAAATAATAGAAGGCAGGAGTAAAAAAAAAATATTTTAGTACTTTTGCACAAGAAAGAAAATATGCAAATATTTTGTGAGCAAACACAACGTTTCTTGAGAAAACAATAGAGAATGCAATAGGTTTGCGAGAGAATGCAAGTTTTTTACAACTGCAGTGTTTCTTTGGGGAACGCAATACTTTTGTGAAAGAATTCAAGTGTTTTGTGAGGGAACACTAATGTTTGTAAGAGAGTTTCGCACTACTTTTGTGAGAAAATGCATGTGTTTTGTGAGAGAATGCAATAGTTTTGAGAGAAAATTTTGTGTGAACAAATGCAACATTTTTCTGGAGAATGCAAATGTTTTGGGAGAGAACACAACATTTTTTGGGATAATGCAAGAGTTTAGTGCAAGGGCACAAAAGCATTACACTATAATTTTCCCTTCTTTCTCTTATTTTTTTCCATCAGCATATCCCCTCAGGGACTCTGCAGCATTGAGATTTGCTTGTAGTGAAACATTATTTTACTAGCGAAGATGATTACAAAACCTGTGAAAAATGTCTCCAAGACTTGTCTGGTTAGCCTGGGACAATTCGCCCCTGCTGGTAGATAAGGCAATTGCATCATCTAGAGACAAAAAGGTTTTTTTATGAACATTTTGTGTAACTTTTCATTATATTATTGTAAATGTTTTGGTAGTCATAATTCTTTCTGCTTCTTGACTTTTATATTTCCCTGTCTGCTGTCTTCGGCGTCAGGTCTGCACGCCAGCCGCGCTACTGTCATTAAGATGAATGGGAATGCTAATAGTTATCTTTCTCCAGGTATTATAGTCTTCCTTGGGACATGAAATCTCCCTCTCGTGCTCTATTTTTCTTTCCCTCTGAATGAACGGCAGGCTGAGCGGTGTTTAAGGTGGAGTCAAGCATTTCACCTCCTGCATGCGTTTGTGTCCTGCCCCTACTCTCGTTGTTCCTCCTCTTTCTGCCTATGATGTCACTTTTTTCATCTGCTCAACCTGCAGAGTAAATTGTGTTATCAACAGCCTATTTTAAATATCTGGCAGTGCGGAGGGGAGAGCGTGTTTTCCCCTCATCACCGGCTCTCTCTCTCTCTCTCTCTCTGTTTCTCTCAAGGGCATGACACGCTGGCAATAAAGCAGTAAAGACGGCTGTATTTTTCTTGAAGATCGTAATCCTGCTGTTTGTCAACAAGAGGCTTTTGATGAGCGTGAAAAGCAGCCCCCCGTTTGCGCATTAATAAAAGAAAACGATTCAAGCTTCATTTGCAATGAGATGAATTTGGAAACAGAAGCGTGCGCCTGTGACATCTGTCCAATCGGCTCTGGCACAGAGAGCACATCATTCGCCGCACTGCTTTTAGTTACAGTTCCTTTAACCTATTCACTCGTTTTAAAAGAACGATTCATTCCGAATTAGATGTTCATCTAATGGCTAACAAAGGAGAAATCTTTTAAATTGGGGGTGTGATTCTTCACTTCATTTCAGATGTTTGAATCTTTGTGTATTTTTCGTTGATACTTGACTTATTAACAGCACTTTCTGTTCTTTCTCTATTCAATTTTTTTCTATTTGTTTATTTAAAAAAAAAATCTTCCTCCCTTCCTGTTAAACTAACTGGGACTGTCAAAGTCCTTACATATTGTTGTCCTTTTGTTGGTTTAATTGCTTACATGTGACCTTGGACCACAAAACCAGTCATAAGTCACTGGGGTATATTTGTAGCAATAGCCAAAAATACATTGTATGGGTCAAAATTAGTGATTTTATTTTAATGCTAAAAATCATTAAGATATTAAGTAAAGCTCATATTCAAGGAAGATATTTTGTAAATTTCCTACCATAAATATGTCAAAACTTTCAACATTTTTGAAAAGCAATATGCATTGCTAAGAACTTAATTTGGACAACTTTAAAGGTGATTTTCTAATTTTTTTTATTTTTATTTTTTTTTCAAATAGTTGTATCTCGACCAAATATACTAACAAACCATATATTAATGGAAAGCTTTTTTATTTAGCTTTCAAAAAATGTACCCTTATGACTGGTTTTGTGGTCCACGATCACATATTATTCTCTTTTGTAAGTAGCTTTGGATAAATGCTTCTCCTAAATGATTAAATGCAAAAATAAATCTAAATGTCGAGGAAGCTACTATAAAAAATTTAGTTTACAGAGATACAAGATACTCATGATTTCTAGTAGTTAAACTTCACTTCAAGCTAACAAAAATTATCTACACTAAGGCTATTTAAGTGGACAATATTTTATATAAATGTATAAAAGCAAAACAAAAATAGAGAGAATCTTAGTCAAACTTAATCATTAACTTTAAATAAATAGTAATAAACATCCATATCTATTTATTTTGTCAAAAAAGCAAAAGGAATTTTGTGGTGAGTTTAATGACTGAATCATTTGAATCAGTGATTCAGTTCTGTTGAGCTAGTTCATTGAAATGATTCATTTGAATCAGTAGACAGCTCATTATTGTAAATTGCTTAAATTATTGTTGAAAGCAGTTTGTAATGTCACTATATTTAGTTACTCTTCAACACTATAAGTGGTCATAATTATATACAATAATAATGCAATATGTTATAAAAGGCTGTGCTTTACTGTGATTTTACCTCAGTTATGTAATGTTTTGGCACAATGTGTACATTAAAATAATATATAGCTATATGAAAATACAATAAATTATAAAGAAAAATGTTTACAGCTAAGCTGTATGGTCACAGATGTGTATACATTGGCTACATTTTGTCTTTGAATGTAGATTATTAGAATTTAAATCTGGATATATGCATATAAAAGTGTTATTTAACATTTTTATAAATTTATATCCACAATTGTGACCCTGGATCACAAAACCAGTCTTAAGGGTATTTTTTTTTTTAAATTGAGATTTATACATCATCTGAAAGTTGAATGTATAAACTTTCCGTTGATGTATGGTTTGTTAGGATAGGACAGTAATTGAAAATCTGGAATCTGAGGGTGCAAAAAAATCAAAATATTGAGAAAATCACCTAAAGTTGTTCAAATTAGGTTCTTGGCAATGCATATTACTAATTAAAAATTAACAAAATGTCTTCATGGAACATGATCATTACTTAATGTCCTAATGATTTTTGGCATAAAAGAAAAATGATTTTGTATTTTTGGCTATTGCTACAAATATATCTGTGCTACTTAAGAGTGGTTTTGTGATCCAGGGTCACATTTGAAATTATTTTTTTTTTGCCACTGAAATAAAGAAAAAGATATTTTGGTTTCACCTCAGTTATAACAGACACATGCAGACCAGCATAATGTGTGGCGACATATATCCGAGAAACAAGAGATGTGGCATTAAACATTGATAAAAAGAACAAGATCATATAAATAAAGGGGAAAAAAACATCTGAATTAACCTTTGTCAGTGCTGCATGTGAGGATGATGGACTGAGAACATTGTGTGAGGAGCGTCGGGTCCCAGCGCAGGGCCGAGCGGCCGTCTCAGGGCGTCCAGAGCAGCAGTCGCCCATGGGCAGGGTGATCCGGACTCTCCCGCAGGGTCAGACCTTTGATTTGTGTGGATTCTCCTCTAGCCTTTAACAGGTGTCTGCTGCTGCGGGTGACATTTGAAATGCAAATAGAGCTCTTTTCCACAAGGCCTCTGAATCTACCCCTGTCAGACCAGAGGAAAACCTCCTGCACAACACACACATTCACATGCATACACACACTCTACTGTACACAAACACTCAAGCACATATTCACACTGAAACATAAGACTTGTGTTCTGACTTGGGTCCAAGATATGTGACCCTGGATCACAAAATTGAGATTTATACATCAACTAAAAGCTGAATAAATAACATTTCCATTTATGTATGGTTTGTTAGGACAGGACAATATTTGGCTGAGAAACAACTATTTGAACATCTAAAATCTGAGGGTGCAAAAAAATGGAAGTATTGAGAAAATTGCCTTTAAATTTGTGCAAATTAAGTTCTTAGCAATGCATATTACTAATCAAACATTAAGTTTTGATATATTTATGTTAGGAAATGTACAAAATATCTTCATGGAACATGATATTTACTTAATATCCTAATGGTTTTTGGCTATTGCTACAAATATACCCATGCTACTAAGCCATTAAAAGTCTATTTTTATTATTTTTATATTTTTACTAGTGTTCATTTTGGACAGTTACGCCTTCAGCTTTAATTTAAATAGATGTTCACTGGCATATAAAATATTTACTCTATAAAATTCTGACGCTGATAAGATATTAGTGGATTGCATACTATGGTACAGGAATATGGTAAAATATTAAATAATATTGTTTTCATCAGAGTTTAAACAGCAATATTTCACCTTTGATTAAATGTAAAAAAAATATATATATATACATTCCAACTTTGTTTTATATTTTTATTTTAGATTTATAATTTTATTTTTATATCCTGTAGTTTAAAAAAATCTTTAATTACATTTTTGTTCTTCGTTAATAAATGTTGAGTTTCATTATGTGTGTGTGTGTGTGTGTGTGTATATATATATATATATATATAGATATACATACAGTAGAAGAATCTGCAAAATCTGCTAAATGTTCATTAATGCATGTTATTTTTTTATGTTTATTTGTTTTTTGTTATTTTTGTATTTTTTTTATTTGATTTAAAATTGACCTGAATAAGACTCTTGTTTGTCCTGAACAGTTAAACTGCTCTCTATCCCACAAATTCTTTTTTTTTTTTTTGTGTGTGTATTTGAACCCTTTTCAACAATGGCTGTATGATTTTTGAGATCCATCTTTTCACTCTGAGGACAACTGAAGGACTCATATGCAACTATTACAGAAGGTTCAAACACTCACTGATGCTTCAAAAGAAAACACAATGCATTAAGAGCCTTTTTTAATTTGAAATTCAGGGTAAATTTAACTGTTTTTGTCTTCTGGGAAACATGTAAGCATCTTCTGTAGCTTCTGCATGAAAAAAAATATGATATTGAGGCAAAATAAGAAAAATGTACACATCTTCATTCTTTTCAAAAGTTTACACCCCCTGGCTCTTAATTAATCGATTTTCCTTCTAGAGCGTCTGTGAGCGTTTGAACCTTTTAATGTTATTTCCAAAACACTTTTTTTGTAATACCCTTTAGCTTTAAAATATTTTTAGCCATGTAACGGCGCAGTTTAGTGTCAGTGTAATGATTATTTTTCACACAGTCTTTTTGCTAGGAAATGTGTTGAGTTTCATTCAGCCGCGGGGCTCTAAGGACACCAGAGGCATCTAGCCGAGGTCACTGACCTCAACGGCTGCTGTCCACTGTCTGGGTCATTAGGGGATTCTGTGGTCTGCATTACCCAGAATCCTCCCAGGTGAATCCCGCTTCATCGTAGGTGTTTGGCACATATAGAGAAGTGTCCTTGAGAAGAGTTAGGGTCACACAAGCAGTTAGCTCTGGCTCAGAATACAAATAATGGGATTAGCGCTCACAGACAGCACACATTAGCCTAACAAACCTGTCAGATGCTGTTTCTTAATGCTTTCACACACAATTTTAGATAGTCGTGTAGTTTAGATTTGTGTGTGTGTGTGTGTGTGTGTGTGTTTGTGTGTGTGTGTGTGTGTGTTTGTGTGTGTGTTTACTATGCACTATTTTGATTCTTCTTACAGTAAGTATTTGGAAACATAAGTTTGTCTATAAGTATGTCATTGCATTGCAATATCAAACCATTGCAAAACAAATGATGCTAGTAATTGTTAACATGTAGTCCACGTAGTCACACAAACACCTGGGTTCTGGGAAAATGGGATATCAATGGGGTCAGGAGTGATCACATGACCAAAACTATTGGAGGAGTTTTAATTGAAATCTGAAGTTCTTGAGGTCTGAGGCACAAACATATTGATTTTATTCAGGCTGACCCAGCCAATGGGGTCACGTTTGAACCCATCTGACATTTCTTCAATTCATCTCACTTTCAGAGCCCCAATACTTCACCCTTATGAGAGGCAATAGTGGGGTGTGAGTGTGTGCTTGCTAAACTAGAAGAGCCTAATATAATCTTTTTTGTCTAAATGTGCATGATTATTGAAAAAAAAATACTGATATAACAGCTTAAACTTTATATAAACATCTCAAATGCATAATGCATAAAATTTCAATATACTGACAATATGGTAGTTTATGCATCAGTTATTATGAACATAAAACAACAGAATTTTACAATTTTATTAATGTGCACTACTGTTCAAAGTTCATTAATTGTGTAATTTTTATACTTTTATTCAGCAAGGGTGCATTCAATTGATCAAAATTGACAATAAAAACATTCATAGTGTTACCAATGGTGTTTATTGAACTTTCCATTCATGAAATAACTGAAGACTGAAGTAATGATGGCAAAAAAATCAGCTTTGATCACAGGAATATATTATATTTTATAATATATTAAAGTAGAAAGCAGTTATTTGAAATTGTAATAATATTGCTCAATATTACATTTTTTTGATTGAATAATTGCAGCTATGGTGAGCATAAAAGACTTCTTTCAAAAACAATAAAATGTCTTATCAATATGAGAGCCCAGACTATTGACTAAAAGACTATTGTGATTTTTATCTCACAGTTCTTACTTTTTTCTCAGAATTGTGAGATATAAACTCACAAGTGCAGGAAATAAAGTCAGAATTACGAGATAAAAACAATTCTGACTTTTTTCTGTCAATTGCAAGTTTATATCTTGCCATTCTGACTTTTTTTCTCGCAATTCTTACTTTATAACATGCAGTTGTGAGTTTATGTCTGACAATTCTGACTTTATTTCTCAGAACTGCCATTTTATTTTTCAGAAATCGAGTTTGTCTTGCAATTCTGACTTTATAACTTGCAACTGCGAGTTTATAACACAATTCTGACTTCATTTCTCAGAATTGCAAGTTCATGTCTCACAATTCTGACTTTATAACTCACAACTGCAAGTCAATATCTCACAATTGAGAAAAAATCAGAATTGAGAGTTTATTTCTCAGAATTGCGTATTTGCAGAATTGCAAAATTCTGACTTTATAACTTGCAATTGCATGTTATAAAGTTAGCATTGCGAGATATAAACTCCCCATCTGAGAAAAATTTATATCTTCCAATTCTGACTTTTTTTTTCAGAATTGTAACTTTATTTATCAGAATTGCGAGTTTGTCTTGCAATTCTGACTTTATAACTCGCAATTGCAAGTTTATAACTCACAGTTGTGAGTTTATTTTCTCATAATTGAGAAAAAAACAAAATTGAGACTTTATTTCTCAGAATTGCATGTTTGTCTAGTAATTCTGACTTCGTTTCTCAGAATTAAGTTCATATCTCACAATTCTGACTTTATAAATCACAATTAGAAGTTAATATCTCACAACTGAGAAAAAAAAAGAAAGAAATTAGAATTGAGACTATTTCTCAGAACTGTGAGTTTGTCTTGCAATTCTGACTTTATAACTTGCAATTGCGAATTTATAAGTAAAATTCTGACTTAATTTTTTCTGAATTGCGAGTTTATATCTCACAGTTCTGACTTAATAACTTGGATTTAGTTTGTTATAAAGTCAGAATTGCAAGATATAAACTCGCAATTCTGAGAAAAAAAGTTTATATCATAGTGTTTATATTATAATACTGACTTTATTTCTCATAATTTCTTTATAATATCGCAATTGTGAGTTTATAACATGCAATTCTGACTTAAGTTCTCAGAAATGTGTTTATATCTCACAATTCCGACTTTATAACTGACAATTGCGAGTTAATATCTCACAATTTAGTAAAATATCAAAAATGGAAGTTTGTATCACACAGTTCTGAGGGGGAAAAAAAGAAGTGTAAGATAACAAAATGTATTTTTTTAATTCAGTGCCAGAAATGGGCTTCCATATACCAACCCTCTTAAATTACCAAATATAAATGTAGTTGTAATTTATAAATATGTATATTAATTGTTGAATTTTTTTATAGTGCCTTATTGGTATTTTAACAACTTTAAGCTCTGTTAGTTCGTGATAGTTCATGATAAACAAGATTGTTACTGCCAGAGTAACACAATAATGCACTTTAAGTGTGTACTATGGAAGTCACATCTGCATACTTGAATGGAGTGTGTTTGGGGCTTTAGTTAGCCTTCTCATTGACACGATTTGAGCTGCTTCCCATGAAACGCTTTCAAATCGGTAGCATTTTCTCCAGTAAATGCTGCCTATGTAGACAGTAAACAGCAGTGAAGCTCCTAGGGTTTGCTCATGACTGATCTGTCTAGAGCTAACAAATGTTAAGAGCCACAGGAGCTCAGAGATCTTATGCTGACACGTTTAATACTGGCCAGCCAGAACATCCCGTCTGGCCTCCATCCAAACAGAGCAGCTTTCCGAACCAGACGTCTGGAGATACACAGACTGGACTGCTATGTTAATATCAGCCCAGAGAGGAAGGATAACTTTCAGCAGTTCGGCTATACTATAGATGCCTTTCCGAACAATTAAAGCACGGCCACAGCTTGAGTTTGTTTTCCCGCGAAGCGTCGGATCTGTTTATTCTGCCGCACGCCTCGTTTTGATTAAGAATGCAAATCCGATTCTTTTGTCCATCTGCGTTTCTGTCAGCGAAGGAGTGCATTTAATTAAAACAAACATCGGTGTCTGCTCTGATGTTTTGTCTTCTTATCTATAGACCAAATCAGGCCAAATCAGACGCTCAGGTTGTCTCCTCGTCTCAGCTGTAAATACAAACGCGGTGTTGCGGCAGTGCAGGTGGCTATTGTGAGTAAAACATGTGTATTTGTTTTCCAGTAGCGTCTATTATGCCAGGCATGACTGGGACGCAGATTCAGAGATTTGCGGCGTGATTTTTCCAGTGGCGGGCTCCAATCACAGATGGCAGATGGGGAGTTTTTTGCCGTAGCCGCTGTGGAGATGAGCAGGAGGAGATGGTGTGTTGAGCTCCGTCCAATGTGTGTTACTGTTGTCGTTTTATTACTCATGAGAATCCCACAGGATGAGTCACAGACGTGTGAAACACACACACTCGTGCACACGACAATCCTTGGAACTGCCTTGTATTTTTTTTGTCGAGATAATGACATAATGCGAAGACATCTATGATTGATTGTTTGGTAATTGTAAACAAATCTGTTGGTTTGTAGGCAGTCGGAATTGTGGCACATATTGCTCATGTAAAAAAAAAGTGACACTTTAAAATTTATTATCCACTACTGAGAATAAAATATAGACAATAATAGTATATTTAATAAACAGTCATGGCTTTTGCATTACATTAAATTTACTTTTTTATTATAAAATATATTTAGTCATTTTTTTATCTTTTGATTTTTTGGAATAATAATGTTTTTAAATAATTTAAACCCATTTTTATATGTATTTTAAAATAATGTACGATATCATAATACATAATTCCATTACTAGACCACATAATTTTTAAATAATTATCTGTCCGCATTTTTGTTAAGTAAAACCAATAATAAATAAATAAATATAAATAAAAATGTTAAAAAAAAAAAAAAAAAATTAATTAATTAAAAAAAAAATATATATATATATATAAATAACAAAGTATTAAAATAACTAAAACTAAACACGTTTAAAATGTATTATCCACTATTGAGAGTGAAATAAAATTAAGATTATAATACTTAATAGACAATAATAGTCTATTTATTTAACCTTTATTTTGACCTGCTGATTCTTTAAATTATAATATTTTAAAATAATTGAAAACAATTGTTAAATAATTTAAAAAAAAAAGTACAATATCATAATACGTAATTTTAAAATACTTAGCTGTTTAATAAAAAATGTTTAAATAAAGTAAGAACAATATATACATTTTAATAAAAAAAAAAAACTACAAATATTTTTCTTTAAGGTACTAAAATAACTTTTAGTGACTTTTTTAAATGTATTATCCACCACTGAGAATAAAATAATAGTAAGACTATGATACTTAATTGGCAATAATAGTCTTTAATATTTAATAAACAATCATGACTTTTACATTACATTAAATTTACTTTTTAATATGAAATATATTTAGTTTTTGTTTTTTTATTTTTTTTAAATGCTGTTTTAAAATAATTCAAAACCATTTTTAAATATTTAAAAAAAATGTACAATATCATAATATATAATAATGTACATAATAACATAACATAATTTTTAAGTAATTATCTGTCCATATTTTTTGTTGTTAAATAAAAAACCAATAAATAAATAAATATAAAAAAATGTTTAAATAAAATATATTAATATATACATTAATATAAAATAAAAAAATACTATAAAATAATTTTTTAAGTAATAATAATTTTTTCCGGGTTGCATCCATTGTTGAAGCGGCTGAGAAGGCTCCGCTGTCATTATGCAGTATAAGAACCTTAGAGATGTATGATGAGAGCAGCCTATAGAGGTGGAAATCACTGAAAATAGCTTGAGAGCAAATCTCTTAACTCCGTTGAACACTTCAACTGTCTGAGAAGAGCTCGTATCTCCACCTCTTTCTCACTCCGTGGCATATGTCCCCTTCCATCGTCTTGTCACAAAGCACCGGCAAAAATAATTAGCAATGAATGTGTCGGGGAAACAGTAAGGAGATATTTGAATGATCCATTAATAAACTAGTGTATTCTGGGATAATGTCGCAAAGACCCTGAACTCGCAATTTCTTCTTTGGACGCAACTGTAGAAGGAAATAAGGAAATGCATCTTTACGGAAAGGTTTTTTCCCCCGATTTGTTTTATTTCGTTAAGTAATTATTTAAAGCTTTTTATTTATTTATTTATTTATCATGTTTGTGATAATGTTTTCGCTGAAAAAATGTAAATGATCGCGCTGGCGCCTCAATGTCCTGTAAAGCGGTTTCAGCTTCCCCTCTGCAAAAACGATGTGCACCTAATAGCACACATTTATCTAGGTTTAAAGTGACATTGTTCTATAGCTACTTTAACTGTTTTAAATCTATAGATTTTATTTTATGCGAGTCGTGATGATTTGAAAAGGCCAATTGATCCGACTATGAACAGTCTTCCGCTGGCCGCTATTCGTTACTTTAAAAAACAAAAACTTATATTTAACGAACAAAAAAATGCTCCAAAAGTTTTTCTAAATTAACTTAATAAGAAAACGAAACCAAATATAACCACTTTGGCATTAAATACAAAATGTAACTATTTTAATAGCTGAAACAGTAGTATAAGCTGTTCTGGGAGAAGGGGAAAAAAGGCGGACTCCGTTTTTTTGTATTGCATCACTTACAGCTCTTAACCCTTTAAAATAGAGTTTAGGAAGATGTATGTAACCACAGTCAATAGCTTCGGTTAACTATTGAAGCCTTTTCTCTTGCAAAAAGCTCAATGCGACCGTTGACTTTGTTTGCGTTCAGATTAATTTCCGCCTATTAGACAGCCCAGTCAGCTTATCGTTTTATTTTGGTATTGCATCACTCATAGCTCAAGGTTTAAAATAGAGTTTAGGAAGAATATATGTAACCACAATCATTAGCTTTGTTTAGTTTGTAAAGCCTTGTCTCTTGTCAAAAGGCTCAACGCGACCGCAGACTTTGATGAACACTGCTGGCAGCAACGACGTCTGTGTCCGAACCATTCTTATCAATGACAGCGTAAGCTTGTATCTCCCTGCTCCCAAGCCATAAACCTTGTAGTTAAACTGTGAGACTATACATATAATATCTATATGATGTAATTTCAGTACTATGGCTTTTGTGTAAATGTTTAAAGATGTTGATGAAATGTAGATGTTGGTATGAAATGGTAACACTTTACAATAGGAATCCATTTGTAGCATTAACTAAGATTAATAAAAGCTGTAGAATGTAAGTATTGCTCCTTAGTGTGTTAATTTCAACATTTGCTGATATTTTTAAATATATAATTAATATTAATACATTTATTCTTTAAATAGTAGACCACTCTTTTAGTTTCCATTCGCTGTCCATTCTAAAAACTATCGGTCGATTAATCGGTATCGGCCAGTGTGGTACAACCTAGATATCGGTATCGGTAAAATCCAATATCGGTCGACCTCTAAAAATTACACTGGATTCTATCTTTATACTATCTACTGTCAGTAAATTTAACAATGTAATCAGTTTCAGGTTTTAGAGTATGTTGATGTGCCTTTACAATGTCTTTACATTCTTTTTTTCTGATTTGAGTTTTATTTCATTGAAAAATATTAGAAATACAGCTACTGGTCACTACAATGTTCTTTTCTGGAATAGAATAGAATAGAATAGAATGTCAAAAAAATGTAGTCTCTTCTGGTGTAATTTTTTCCCTTTCCTACACCATGTACATGAATTTAATGTTGCATATGTTGACATGCATGTAAACAGCCTGCTCTGTAGCCTTTATGACACTGGTGCCATAACGATCCTGCTAGTTGTAAGTAAAAGACATAATGCTTGTTAATTTTGCGTGCTTGAGGGAAAACGTCATAACTTACTCCGTAATTATGAAAGTGCCTATCGCTTCATCAGATAGATTCACTGTCAAAAGCTCCGAGCTGGGCGTCGTGATGAACTAGCCACCATAAATAAGGGACCGGCCTGCTCGCTAAGACAAATGTTTTTAATCATCTGATGTGTTCATTTATCCCAGGCCCTAAGTTTAGCCTTAAATTAAGACTCTTGCTAGAACATAACTTGATTTAAAAATGCCCATCAATCCTGGCCATGCTTTCCTTGCAGGAAAAGCTCAGAGGAAGTGCGCTGATCTTTATTCGTCCTTAGCTGTACAAACAATTTGCCTAAAAACCCACTTAAAGGTATATGTAAACCTTAAAATAAGCATCTTGTCATCATTTACTCGTCCTCAAGTTGCTCTAGATCTGTCACTTGTTCACTTGTTCTTTTCCATGCACTTCGAATTAAAGGATTAGTTCACTCCAGAATTAACATTTCCTGGTAATTTACTCACCCCCATGTCATCCAAGATGTTCATGACTTTCTTTCTTCAGTCGTAAATAAATTAAGGTTTTTTAAGGTAAACATCCAGGGATTTTTCTCCATATAGTGGACTTTAATGGGGATCAGCAGGTTGAAGGTCCAAATTGCAGTTTCAGTGCAGCTTCAAAGGGCTCTACACGATCCCAGCTGAGGAATAAGGGTCTTATCTAGTAAAACAATCGGCCATTTTCTAAAAACAAAAAAAAAAATACAAATTTAAATATTTTTTAACCACAAAATCTCGACTTGCCCTAACTTGACTTCACACATTACGTAGTCACACTGGAAAGGCGAAAGCACGCATGATGTAGGCGAACATGAACTTTTTTGAACTGTAGTACACAGACAAATAACTAACCACATGTGACCTTTCCAACATGATTATGCACATACACATTGCAGAACTAGTGCAAGACAGAATTTGTGGTTCAAAAGTATATAAATTGTACTTGTTTTTTTTTTTAAATTACTGATTGTATCACTAGAGAAGACCCTTATTCCTTGGCTGGGATCATGTAAAACTCTTTAAAGCTGCATTGAAACTGCACTATAAGGAGAAACTATAAGGAGAAAAATCCTGGGGTTTTTGCTCAAAAAGAAAGACTGAAGAAAGAAAGACATGAACATCTTGGATGACATGGGGGTGAGTACATTATCAGGAAATTTTAGTCAAAAGTTTGGACACACCCTCTCATTTCATGTTTTTTAAAGAAGCCTCTTATGCTCATCAAGGCTGCATTTATTTGATCAAAAATACAGAACAAAACAGTAAAATGTTATTACAATATAAAATAATGGTTTTTTATTTTCATATACTTTACAATATCATTTATTCCTCTGATGCAAAGCTGCATTTTCATCAGCTATTACTCCAGTCTTAAGTGTCACGTGATCCTTCAGTAATCATTCTAATATGCTGATTTATTATTAGAATGATCAATGTTGGAAACAGTTGCAACCTGTGATTATTTTTTCAGGATTCTTTGATGAATAACAAGTTAAAAAAAAAAAAAAACATCATTTATTCAAAATATACATATTTTCTAACAATGTAAATCTATGCTATCACTTTTTATTAATTTAACACATCCTTGGTGAATAAAACTATTAATTTCTTTCAAAAAAAGAAAGAATACAAATGTACTGACCCCAAACAGTAGTGTATATTGTTAGAAAACCTTTCTACTGATAATAAATAATTCAGCATATTGGAATGATTTTTGAAGGATCGTGTGACATTGAAGACTGGAGTAATGATTCTGGAAATTCAACTTTAACTACAGATACAAATCAAATTTTAATGTATATTAATATAGAAAAACATTGATTTACATCGTAATAATATTTCACAATATTAAATTTTTTTTCTGTATTTTTGATCAAGTGAAAACAGCCTTGATAAGCATAAGAAACTTATATAAAACTGTACATAAAAGATAAATAACCTTTTTAATGTTTTTTTGCAACAAATAGCTTTGTGTAAAAAAATATGAGTACATAATACATAATTTTTTATATTTTTTAAATAATATACAATATCATAACGCATAATTACATAATTAAATACATAATTTTTAAATAATTATCTGTCCATATTTTGTTGTTAAGTAAAACCAATAAAAAAAATTAAATAAATATAAATATCCTGGAATGTTTTCCTCAAAAACCTTACTTTCTTTGTGACTGAAGAAAGAAAGATATTAACATCTTGGATGTCACAGGGGTGAGTAAATTATCCGGAAATATTAATTCAGGAGTGAACTAATCCTTTAACACCTTTTTGATCATTTTGAACATTCTTCAAAATATCTCATTTGGTCTTCTACAGAAGAAAGTGAGGTTTAGGGCTACATGAAAGTTAAATATACCTGTACAAATAAGCTTTTTTGTGTTTTGCTGCAGCAATGTTTTGTTCCAACAAATAGCTTTGTGTAAAAAATATGGGACCTTTGGTACCTGTTTTCCTTTTATTTTATTATTGTTGTTTAGTTTTACTGTGCGACATCAAAAAACATCATCTTTAGTGCCTTTCATGCTTATTTTCAAAACATTTTTATAGAAATGACAAAATGAGTCACCTTTTTATGCTATTTATATGCTCATCCCTTTTTTATTTGATTTTTCTCTGCTCTTATGCACTTTTGTGTTTTAATTCAACACATTAACATGTTAAAAAACAATTAACTTGGCACTTTTTGTATCCATTCACTTTGTCTGTCAGAATCATGCAACAGCTTTTAATTATCTTCATTTAAGAGCTTTTCTAAGGAAATATTGATATATATTCAATAAATTAATTGACATATCATATAATTAATCGATCAGCTCTAGTTTTAATGAATTGAGTTCACAGCATCATCTTTCACGTCCGGCGTACGCGTGCGTTTCTGAGGGTCTTTTATTCTCGGTGACTGCATTGAGGACTGAGGAGTCACATGCTGATGCCTCTCATCTCGACTATTATTAAAGGGCATTATCAAGCTTTTCAAATGTCTATAGCGCTTCAGCCGTCATGAGCCCTTCAGTATCAAACCATACAGAAACATGCAAAACAATCCGGCGAGAGGAACAAAGAAACTAATGACAGCTTAGCCGGCCTAAAAGATTGAGAATTCTGTCACGAGGAAAGCGCAAGATCACTGGAGGAGGAAGGCTTCGGAGCTTTGAAAGACAAAGGCGGGATCAAGCGGTCTCCAGACTATTAGAAGCCAGTTTTATTTAAGCTTATTTGGCTGATAAGGTTGTCAGAAAGGGCTTTTTATCAGGCGCGAGGAGTAGGCGCAGAGCATTACGCCTCCGTTCCCAGGCAGTGGGTGCGCAGCGAGTCGCGCGGTGGGAAAGTCTTTCCGTAAAGCTGCTTGGCGCTTTCACACAGAAAAAGCCCAATTTGAGCTCGGCTTCTGCGGGATGAGAGGGCAGTTAGGACTGAACCCCGAGATCATCTTTTGTTTTATGCGTTTTATGGATTTTGTGTTTGTACTACATCATCAGGCTCATGCGTTTGGTTTGTGGGCTGAAGTTCTTGCTCAGACTACGACAGGTTTTTGCTGTAAATGTTTTTGAAGGGTTTTTGGAGCACAAATCGAATTTTAAGCTAGAAGAAAATGAAGAGTTGAGTCACAGAAAATGACTCAAGCCTGCATCATCTGGAGAATATGTGCTAACAAATTTAGTATATGTGACCCTGGAGCACAAAACCAGCCTTAAGTAGCACAAGTATATTTGTAGCTTTAGCCAAAAGCACATTGTATGGGTCAAAATGATCCATTTTTCTTTTATGCCAAAAATCATTAGGATGTTAAATAAAGATTATGTTCCATGAAGATATTTTGTAAATTTCCTACCGGACATGTATCAAAACTTCATTTATGATTAGTAATATGCATTGCTAAGAACTTTATTTGGACAAGATTTAGATTTTTTTGCACCCTCAGATTCCAGATTTTGAAATAGTTGTATCTCGGCCAAATATTGTCCTATCCTAACAAACCCAAAAATTGACCCTTATGACTAGTTTTGTGGTCCAGGGTGCATAGACAAATATTACTAGTATACTTTTTTTTTTTTTTTTGCCCACATTTTCATATGGAATTATCCCCAGAAGTGAACTAAATGTGACCAAACCTTCTATTAGAAGCATTTAGAGAATGTAATGGAGAAATTATTTGCAAATAAAGCTCAGTTACTCTTTACGATTACTAGAAGGAAGAAAAGAAGGAAGGAAAAGAAGAATGACTGAATGGATGGAAAAATGAACCAACAAATGACTGAATGAGCAAATAAATGAATTAACAAAGGCTCAAATGTACACAACTGTTTAAAGTTTGGGTTCAGTGTGATGCATTAAATATTGTTATAATAATGTTGTTCTTTTGAACTTTCTATTTGCCAAAGAATCCTGGAAATGAGCAGTTTCCGAAAAAATACAACTGTTTTCAACATTACTATTAATAGTAAATGTTTCTTTAGCAGCAAATCAGCATATTAGACTGATTTCTGAGGGATCATGTGACTGGAGTAATGATGCTAAAATTCAACTTTGCATCACAAGAATAAATTACATTTTATAATATTCTCAAATAGAAAACAGTTACCTTAAATTGTAATATTATATCCCAATATCGCCATATTTTTAACTGTATATTTACTGTAGTTTCTTTATTTATTTTATTTAATTAATTTGCTCTTGTTGAAAAAGGCAACAAAACTAATTAAGAGTATATTTGCAAAAACAGATAACTCTTATGTTTTTTATGATTTATTTATTATGCTTTTGGTAACACTTTAGAATAGGGAACACGTATTCACTATGAACTACGACTTTTCCCTCAATAAATTCCTAATTTGCTGCTTCTTAATAGTTAGCAAGGTAATTGTTAATTTTAGGATTAAGGATGCAGTATAAGGTCATGTAGAATAAGACGTGCTTAATTAGTACTAATAAATGGCTTATATTCTAGTAATATTAATGCTAATTAGCAACTAATTAAGAAACCGTAAAATAGTTGTGTTACCACTGTTTTTTTAGTTATTTTTACTTTATATAAAAAATCCAGCTGCAGTTTGATTGGGATTAATTGGAATGTACAATGAAAAAAACATGAATTTTGAAAAGAGTTCTGTTTTTGCAAATGAACTCTTTCAATATTTTATAAGATTGTCTCTTTTTTTGGTTAGGTTAGTCAATTAGTAAATGTTCATGTGTGTGTGTTTCTCCTCTCGGTTTATTATGCACTACAAGAAAGTGATCTGTATTCTTAAATCGGGCATAATATATTACAAGGCATCACAAGTTTAATTTAAAAGTCTTTTAATTTTCAAGAGTGGTTTTATAATCGTTCAGCTGTGCTCCTGACACATCGCATGCGTCACCCCACATATGAAGTGTTTTTCCTCTGAACGCAGATTATTCAGCCCACTTGACCTCCGAGTCCATGTCTCAGATGAGTGGATGAACAAAATAATGCTCTTATTCACCGTTTCCTGTGGTGTTTTGCCAGCACTGGCCCTGCAGAAGCCAAACGCTTTCATTGCCAAATTTCAAATATATATATTTAAACACGTTTGTTTAGTTGGGCTTTACAACGCGGGCAGAGATAAGGGGCGAGCAGCTAACAGGTCTTTGCCCAATAAACGGGGGAAATTATCGGCCCCGCGCCTCCTCGTGACACAATTTGTCAGACTTGCTGATAGAAAACAAATTCTATTCATAAAGCCGCACTCCCCTTGGCACCGGTGCGATTCGCTAGCAATTCAATTATAGTTTTGTGCGATAGTGAACCCAGAGAGAGAATCCAGCCTGACAAGAAATATGACAGGACAGTAACGGAGTGTTTATGCAATTAAACTTTCACTGACAATACCTGCCGAGTGATGAATGTCTGGGTGGACATATATGTGCGCGAGCGCTGCCCCGTAAGGACTGCACATTTTTCATGATTTTACAGCCCATTCTGATGTGTTAGGAACGCTGGTAAGTGGAAAAAGAAGGAAAAGGGTAGAGAGTTTCTGTTGCACAGGGAAAGGAAGGTGTTGACTGATCAAGACACCAGAAAGAAAGAATCAAGTTTGTATTTGTGACTCAAACAACTCAAATGAGTTTCTTATCATCAGTGTGTGTGCTTCATATAGTCGAATAAACCTCTTTTGTTTTCTGAATGAAGAAAATTGTTCACAAAACTTTAAGGAACAACAAACAGATATCATTTGTATTGATATGTTTATCTGAAATGATTCAGAATCAATCATAATCTTGTTCATTTACTTACACAATGCAAGAATGAATACATGAAAAGTTTGTTTTGAACGTTTTTAGTCCCCTAGTGAAAAATAAATATAGCCTACTAAAATGTATTAAAAATACATTTATTTCATGCTAAGTATACTACAGATACATTTACATATTATGCACTTAATAAAAATACCTTTTAGTATACTAAACTGTTATGTTTAAAGTTTAAAGCTAAATTTACTTTAATTGTGCGAAAGATGTCCAACTATACACCTAAGTATATTTGATTGTGCTAAAGTGGAAGTATACTTTTAAACATTTTCATTTAAAGACTGATATTATTTAAAGATCATACAGTCCTCATCAGTAGTGACATTCAAACATATTTTAGGTTTAATACTAATACATTGTGCACCAGTAGTTCTCCAAATAAAGTTTAATTGCAGTTTTTATATCAGTAAGTCTGAAGCGCTATCTGAGTAAATAGGTTAATAGATTTGAACTATAGTTATTATAAAATGAATGCATTTTAAATGAATGTTTTTGAAAGAAGTCTCCTGATCGCAAACACAGAAAAAAAACATTAAAATATTTTACATTTACAAAGACACTTTTCTGTTTATATGGATTTAAAAATTTAATTTATTCCTGTGATTCAAAGCTGAATTTTTGCATCATTCCAGTGTTCAATGTCACATGATTCTTCAGAAATCATTCTAATATGCATATTTGCTGCTCAAAAAAAAACAAAAAAAACATTTCTTATTACTATCAGTGTTCAAAAACTGTGATACTTTTTGGAGGACAAAAAGAAGGACACATTCAATTATATATTATTATTATTATTTTTATTTTATTTTTTATTTTTTTGCTGACTTTTGAATGGTTCAAATAAACTTTTAAATTAAATGTGAACTTTTGAATGGTACTAAATCTAGTAATAATTTAGCATACATGCTGTCTGTAATGTAAACAAAGACAGAACGAACAAATGTGACCCTGGACCACAAAACTAGTTGTCAAGAAGCAGTAATAGTCAAAAATATATTGTATGGGTCAAAATGATAGATTTTTCTTTAAGTGAAGATCATGTTCCATGTTCCATATTTTGTATATTTCCTACTGTAAATATATTGAAACTTAATTTTTGATTAGTAATATGCATTGCTAAGGAGTTCATTTAGACAACTTCAAAGGCGATTTTCTCAATATTAAGATTTTTTTCCATCCTCAGATTCCAGATTTTCAGTCAAATATTGTCCTGTATCTTAACAAACCATATATCAGGCTTATTTACTCAGCTTTTAGCTTTTTTATAATGTATAAATCTTAACATGGAAAAATGGTCCAGGGTCACATCTGCTCAAAAATCTGCACATTTGCTGCTCAAAAACATTTCTTATCATTATCAATGTTGAAAACAGTTGTGCTGATTAATATTTTTGTGAAAACCATGATACATTTTCTTTTCAGGATTCTTTGATGAATAGAAAGTTCAAAAGAAATAGCATTTCTAATATTTGTGACATTATAAATGTATTTACTGTCACTTTTGATCAGTTGAATGCATCCTTTTGAATAATTCAAATTTGTCATTTAAACTTTTGAATGGTTCTAAATCCTATCTGTAATGTAAACAAAGAAAAAACTGAGAAATAAATACACAGTGTGTACAGAATAAGGGAATACAAATGGAATTGTGCATAAAATGGTTGTTGTATCAGCAGTTTGTCTTTCTTTAGCCCAAGAGTCTTTGACTGTTGGTCATCTGCAGGTCTCTAGTTTAAGCTTTAATTCAGACGGGGGCTTCAAGCATGCTGTTTTGTCCAAAGATCAGAGCGGAGGTGAGCTGTTCTTTTTAATTAATCATTTGTCCTTCAAACAGTGAAGTTTCTCTCCTCGCCGCGCTCTCTCCACAGATAATTAGGCCCCATAGTTCAGTTAATTCCACAGGAGAGCTCATGCTAGCCACCTGCTTCTTTTGGACGGCTAATCTTTGTCTTGTAAGATTCCGTCCCCGTAGAATTGTTGCGTCTCGCAAAGAATGAGGAAACGCCGCTGTTTTTCCCCGTAGTGTCCCACTGTTACTTGAATTCGTAATGCGGGAAGCCCGACACCCCCCCCCCCTCTCGTTCTGTGCGCATTGATAGCGAGGTGTTGATTTTAGGTGTATATGGATCTCAAAGTAATCCTATTAATTCAAAGTGAATAACAAAGCAGCCTGCCTCTTTTTTTTCCCCACGCCATTCCATTTATTCAACCTGCTAGGGCTTTGTTTCTCCATCATAATTATTTCCAAGTCAGATCCGCGCTGATTTCCTGGTGGACTTGTGTACCTCCGACTAACTTGAGGAACAACGGAGCCCGGATAATTCGCACCGTTCCTCTGGGGTGGTGTTCTCTGTTTTTTTCAAGGACATTTTTATTACAAAGCTGATGGAATTTGCATATTAATTCATTTCTTTCAATTTTTAAGATTAAATGTTGTCAACATGTATCAGTGCAAGGTTTTGACAGACCTGATGAAATAGGTCAGTCATGCTTGAACGTCGCAGCGTAAAGCAGCCAGCTGCAACCTCTCTCTTTCTCTCTCTCTCTCGTACACGCGCACGCAAACTCGCGTCGCATACTCAATCACTCAATCTTTCCTTCTCTTTCTTTCCCTTGTTTCCCCCCCGCCTCCATCTCTCCGTTTCGTGCTACTTGATTAAAGGAAAAGTGCGTCTGGGGCTAAAATGACATGCCAAATTCTATCAACTTCCATTGAGGGCTCTCTCCTAAATTAGAATGCCATTAGAGGCTTTTGATTTATAAAGTGCATTTTCATGTTTCTCTTCTGTGTGTTTTTTTTCCTCTCATGTAGCTGTGTGACCTTTTGCGCCTGTAGTTTTGCCTGCCTCGGTCAATAAGTGAAGCGTTTTACATTCATTAATATTTTGTGCATGAGTCTAATAGTGTGTCCTGACACTGATGGGTTGCAGGCCTTTTCTTGTTTGTCTGAGTTTATTTATCTAAATTGGAAACACAAATATAGTACAATAATAAAAATACGAAAGAACGGAAGTGTGAATTTAATTTCTTTGAAACTACATTTTGATAAGACAATATTATTAGTGGGCAAAAAATATGGGCTTTTCAATAGCTGATGATGATACTCAGAATATTTCAAACATTTTCAAAACTCTTATTTTACACAGTATGTTCTGAAATGACAATAATGTTCAAAAGTTTGGGGTCAATAAGATTTTTGAAAGAAGATACTGACCAAGTCTGCATTTGCAGTTGAAGTCAAAAGTTTACATGCACCTTGCAGAATCTGCAAAATGTTAATTATTTTACCAAAATAAGAGGGATCATACAAAATGCATATATATATAGCCCACAAAAGAAAATTATAGTTGAAATGTACACTTGAATATGCTTGATTCTTAATACAGTGTTGTTACCTGGATAATCCATAGCTGTTTTTTGTTTTGTTTTGTTTTGTTTTTTGTTGTTCATGAGTTGAGTTGTTCATGTCCTGAACAGTTAAACTGGCCGCTGTTCTTCAGAAAATCCCTTCAGGTCCCACAAATACTTTGGTTTTTTAGCATTTTTGTGTATTTGAACCCTTTCCAACTTTGACTGTATGATTTTGAGATCCATATTTTCACACTGAGAACAACTGAGGGACTCATATGCAACTATTACACAAGGTTAAAATGCTCACAAATGCTCCAGAAAAAAAACACGATGCATTGAAAACTTTTAGAATTTGAAGATCAGGGTAAATGTAACTTATTTTGCCTTTTGGGAAACTTGTATCTTCTGTAGCTTCTGAAGGGCAGTACTAAATAATAATTAAAAAAAAAAAAAAATTGATATTAGACGAGATAGGCAAAATAAGAAAAATGTTCACATCTTCATTTTGTTCACCCCCGCCACTTAATGCATTGCGTCTTTCCTTCTGGAGCATCAGTGAGCACTTCTGTAATACTTGCTTATGAGTCCCTCAGTTGTCCTCAGTGTGAAAAGATGGATCTCAAAATCATACAGTCATTGCTGGAAAGAGTTCAAATAAACAAAAATGCTGAAAAAACAGAATTTGTTGGACCTGAAGAATTTTTCTGAAGAACAAATGTCTTTACTGTCACTTTTGATCAATTTAATGCGTCATTTCTGAATAAAAGTGTTGATTTCTTTTAGAAAAAAAAGTCATATTGACCCCAATCTTTTAAACAGTAGTGTATTTTCCCATTTTTTAAATTTTGGAAGTGACACGAGAAAACTAAAACAAAATCTTCATATATTGACTGACTTATTGATCCATATATAGATAAATCAATCATTTTTGGCTTTAAACTGACAGCCTAAATTCTTTTTCAATGCAAGCCGCATAGATTCAATCTGGTTTTAGAGGCCGTTATAGGTTGAACGCACTGCCATGTGCTCCTCTGATGTGAACAATCCCCTGAGTTCACAACTCATTAGTTTTGACTGAAATTGTCTTTGTGACAAGTATTATTACTGCAACACCTGTTCACCGCAGAACCCTTCACTCCAGACGACACTTACCGTGTTCAACTTCTCGCTCTCTCTCACACGGTCTCATCCGTGGCTACGCTATGTTGTGATTTGAAAAGCAGTGTCCGCATGGAGAATTAAAACACTTTAAGTGGTTCGCTGTGGCAGACGGCTAGCATGGGTTTTGTAGTCGGTTTGTATTTCTCTGGTGTCGACTGCACTCCCGGGGTGGGTGATTTCTTCCAGAACACAGGGACCGATCCGACCCCGAGACTGATAAAAACTGCCCGCCTTGTCACCAGTTCACCCTCATTACCATATTAATAATAGATGAGTGCCGTATCCCAGCATTCCCCTGCAGAGACCTGGTGGATGAAGCTGTAGTGGAGGGCAAAGGTTATCTGACCGCTTCTTCTGTCCTGCAATGAGAAGATCCAAACACATGTGGTGACAAACACAGAATGGACAATAAAATCATCTTCAGGTGGTAAAATTGCATCCCACAATGCACCTTGAAAAAGGACCAAACTTCATAGCATTAAAAAGTTGATGCACTCCAATGAATGCACAGAATTGCTATTAGATGTGAATATATGTAATGTGGCTTTAAATATGAGGGATCTCTGCATTTGATACTCATTTTTAATTTAAGTTTCTTATATTTATCCTAGACTGCCAGCTAGACTTTGTGGCAAGTTGATGATTGTTTGGTGTCAATAATACTGTCTGCAAACACAGAATTTCTCTTCCCTCCAGCTGTCATCATAAAATCATACTGTAATGTCACCGGACTCTGTGAAAACTGCTGCGTACACACTTTTCACATCATCCATTGTAATATTCGGCAGCTTGTGCTACAGTATTTATGGGTCACGTGAAAATTGTCAAGGTTTGAATGGTTGGCATGGCCACCGCTGGTAGATTTCTAATGTACACTACTAGTCAAAAGTTTTTTAATATTTTTCAAAGAAGTTTGCGCAAAAGCAGTAATATTGTGAAATATTTTTACTATTTAAAATAACTCCTTTCTATTTAATTATATTTTAAAATGTAATTTATTCTTGTGATCAAAGCTACATTTTTAGCACTATTACTCCAGTCTTCAGTGTCACATGATCCTTCAGAAAAAAATAATGATGATAAAGACATTTATAATGTTACAGAAGATTTCTATTTCAAATAAATGCTGTTCTTCTGAACTTTCTGTTCATCAAAGAAACCTGAAAAAATCAGATTTGCTGTTTTTGAGAAGAATATTATTCAGCATATTAATCAGAATATTAGAATGATTTCAGCTTTCAGCTTTGAAATCACTGGAATAATTTACATTTTAAAAGTTATTTAAAATAGTAAAAGATATTTCACAATTGTATTGTTTTGCTGCACTGTGGGTCAAATAAATGCTGCACTGTGGGTCAAATAAATGCAGGCTTGGTGAGCAGAAGAGACTTTTTTAAAAAACATAAAATCTTACTGTTCAAATATATATATATATATATATATATATATTGCTTACAAAATGTACAAACAACATAAATATATATTATTTAGCTAATGCTTCTTTGTAGTATATTGCATAGCTATGCACAATACACCTCATCTTTGTGATTTTTAAAGGGAATTTTAAAAATCTAAATTCTGTCATAATTTATTCACACTTATGTTGTTCCAAACCTGTATGACTTATACTTTCTTCTGTGAAAAACAAACAAAAAAAATTTTTTTTAAAGTGTCAGTGTTGTTTTGGACCTCAATGACTCAATGACACTGTATGAACAAAAAAAGTGAAACATTCTTCAAAATATGTGTGTCAGGCAGAAAGAAACAAATGAGAGTGAGTAAATAATGTAAGATTTTCTTTTTTGACTGTACTGTCCCTTTAACAAGGTCATTTGCACTTTGGCACATTTCAAATTTATTTACAAGTAAATATAGATTTTATTGACTTGCCACAGTGATGCAGTTTCACAAAAAGCCTGGTTTGTTAAAAATTATAATATATCTTTAAAACTACATGTGAAGGAGTGTCTCTTAAAGCCACAACACCAAAAAAATGTAACTACTTCTATATTTAGGGTCAGACAGGTGGTTAGTAGAAAAAAACTAATTACTATGCATTTGTGTTGCATAAAACTTTACTAACATTATAAGTGGACCTCAGGGCGGGAAAATAAATAAATAAATAAATAAAATCATGCATTATGTGACCCCATTTGAAAGTGTTTTAAAATCGCATTGCACTTTTCGGTTAATAAAATAATCCTAAAGTTGTTGCATTCTCTCATCATTTTGCGGTGGTGAAAATTCCCGCAATCCATTACCACAGGTAAACACGACCCTACATCCATTTTTGATTTGCTCTTTAAAACGAACAACTACGCCTACATGTGTACGTTCATTTGAGGGGAAAAGAGTGCTTCAATTACGGCACTTTGAAATTCATTTACGAGCCCAAATTTGATTATTGCCTGACTTTTTCAGATGAAGGAATAATTAAAACAGTGTTAACAGCAGCTAATTGATATCCTGTGTTTATGGTTATCACTGCGGTGTCATGTCGCCACTGAGTGATAAATGCACAACTTCATCAAGCCTGCAATTAAACCTCTGCGTGCTTGACACACAGGGCCTGTCCTGACGAGATATTTACTGCCTTTGCAGAAAAGTTGTTCTGCTGCATTTTGCATTAGCCTGGTCTTGTATTGCATATTTTAGCATCTTGTTTAAGTTTCTTTATTTTGACAATGTTGTAGGATTAAATTGCAAGTTGCATGTTTTTAAAAAAAAATTATTAGATGAAGTACTTTCCATTTGTAAAGTATTGATTGTTTATGAAAACAAAAAAGGAAAATAAGTTTACATTTTATATATACATACTGTTAACAAAATGTGAAATATTTAATGTCATCATGTCATATTCCACATAAAGTCAAATGTTATGTATTTCATACGTTTATATGGCTGTGGTGTAGATTGTATAGGTTCAGGTCTTGTGTTTTGTTGTTGCTTTGCCTCTTTAGCAGAGATATATTGTTGCATTGTGTGAATGGATGTCAGCTACATATTATAGTGAATGTCAGAATGGGGTTGCTATGGAAACAGGGACATTACACACATATCTACGCTACGGTGGCTATAGAGGTATATCCTGAAGGTCTGCTGAGGATACAACTCTTGATAGATGTTTACAGACCATACGGGTCGCCACCGTACGTTTGTTTGTATGTGTATGTATTTGCATCTCTTCTCTGATGTTTTTAAACAAACAAATAGCTTATATTTTCGGTCTTTCAAGCTACATACATTAATTTTTAACGCTGTTTGTGAGTAAATCTGTTATTGATGTATAGCAGGGAAAAAAGAGGGCTGAAGAATACGACTCTCGGATGACTTCAGAGGAGAGCACAACTGTGTCGAATCAATAGAACTTGAAATTTGAGGCAGTGGTCCTTCAGCGTCTGCAAACAACAAACCTTTTATAGCTTCGGTTTGAACTGTCCTCTACAGTGTCACAGAAAACAGCCACAGCCCCAGATTTATAATTGAAAAATTATGTTTTGTTGCATTGAAGCGCATCACACAAATACACATGCACAGCACATAACAGAAAGCAATCTCTGACTTATTTTATGTCCTGCTTAGTGGTTGGAAAGGTCTAAATATATGCTTCAAAAGTAGATTTGGCAAATTAATTAGTTCTCACAAACATTGTTTTGTTTTTGTTTTTTTATTTGAACTAACTATTAACCGTAAATACTTGTGATCAGACTTGAAGAAAGCATTCATAGCAACCACATAGAAATGTGCTAAAAAACTGCCAGAACACCATAGCAACTACACAGCAATGTGCTAAAACACTGAGAACACCATAGCAACACTATAGCAACATGCTAAAACACTCAGAATACCATAGCAACACCATAGCATCATACTAAAAACATTCAGAACACCATAGCAATGTCCTAAAACACTCAGAACACCATAGCAACACCATAGAAACATACTAAAACACTCAGAACACCATAGCAACACCAGAGAAACACTCAGAACACCATAGCAACACCATAGAAACATACTAAAACACTCAGAACACCATAGCAACACCAGAGAAACACTCAAAACACCATAGCAGCATCATAGAAACATACTAAAACACTCAGAACACCATAGCAACATGCTAAAAACACTCAAAACACCATAGCAGCATCATAGAAACATACTAAAACACACAGAACACCATAGCAACATGCTAAAAACACTCAAAACACCATAGCAGCATCATAGAAACATATTAAAACACTAGCAACAGAATACCATAGCAACACCATAGCATCATACTAAAAACATTCAGAACACCATAGCAATGTCCTAAAAACACTCAGAACACCATACGAACAACAAAACTACATGCTAAAACACTCAGAACACCATTGCACATTTACATTTACATTTAGGCATTTGGCAGACGCTTTTGTCCAAAGCGACATACAGTTGGGCAACACCCAGACACTAAAAACACTCAGAACACCATAGCAACACCATAGTAACATACTAAAACACTCAGAACACCATAACAACATGCTAAAAACACTCAGAACACCATAGCAACACCATAGAAACATACTAAAACACTCAGAACACCATACGAACACCACAGCTACATGCTAAAACACTCAGAACACCATAGCAACACCATAGTAACATACTAAAACACTCAGAACACCATAGCAACACCCTGTCAGCACACTAAAAATACTCGGAGCACCATAGCAACATACTAAAGCACTCAGAAAACCATAGCAATGTGAACAAAACACTTAGAAACCATAGCAACAGCATAGTGATGTGTTAAACATTTAGAACCCCATAACAATGTGCTATAAACATTCAGAACACCGTTGCACTATAGCTTTATCTTTAGAAAAGGTAAAAATCTGCTCTTTTAGTTTGTTCTTCGGACTTCCTGCAGTCAGTTTCTCTTTGAGTATCTTAGCCCAGGCATCTGATCTATTTGAGTGGGTCATGTGACATGTAGCTGTCAGACTGTCTGCTCTCTCCTTACTCCTGTGTACTTGCTTTCTTAGTATGTAGGGCGCAGGGGTCAGGCTGATGGGCTTCACAGAGCCATAGGCCACTGACACCTGCACCTTTAGCTGCTAATGGGTGCCGGGACATCTGGCAGGAGCTTCATTTCCTTCTGTTTAAACAGACCACTTCTCTCTGTGTCATTCTAATGGCAGTTCTGCCACATCTCCTCAATCTGTTTGTTCGTTTACTAAACGTTATGTTGCCCCATGAAGAGTCCGTTCATCTGTATTCTGGTGATTTCCCCCATGCATTTTTTTATTTTTTTTTTTGCAATGTTCCCGTGACCTCACCGATCTTCTCCCAAACTCTTTCCATATGTGCTTGCTGGAATGGACCGTGTTCATTGTTGAGATGATCTTTCACTCCATGACCTTTCCTCTCATCTTCCAGAAGTCCAGACGGCCTGGTCTTCACCTGTTCTCCCCTCTACAGCTTGTTTCTTGGTTTTCTCTATCAGGGTTTTGGATCAAATAGAAAATCTTTGAAATGCATTGATAATTTTTTTTCAAGGTTATTACAGTGTTGCAGTGTTTATTGTTTTATTTATTTAGATATATACACTTTATATACATACATATATATATATATATATATATATATATATATATATATTAGGGCTGTCAAACGATTAATCACGATTAATCACATCCAAAATAAAAGTTTAAGTTTACATACAATATGTGTGTTTACTTTGTATATTTATTATGTACATATAAATACACACACATACATGTATATATTAAAACTAAATATTTATATGTATATATATTTATACCCGTATACAATTTAGATTATAAATAAATATAAATATTTTAGATATAAATCTAAAATATTTTTCCTTAATATATACATGCATGTGTGTGTATTTATATATACATAATAAATATACACAGTACACAAATATATAGTATGCAAACATAAACTTTTATTTTGGATGCGATTAATCGCGATTAATCGTTTGACAGCCCTAAAATATATATATATATAATATATTCTTTTTATTATAATTTTTTTTATTGGAAAAAAATCGTATCTGGGCATACATAAGGTGTAATATCATAGAGACTCGGGATGAGCTCTTTTTACCACCTGAGCCTTCCAACAAGCACCACTCAAAAATGCAGTTTTAATCTGCAATCGTCCATATCAAGCCATGTAAAACATCACACAGAGAACTGCTTAGCACAGCTTGAGAAGAGGCTGTTTTTATTGTTGTCACAGGTGCTTTTCATGATCCAGTGATCCACATCTGGAGCCTCTGGTTTTTAATCTGCCTCTAAAGAGAAATTGCAGTGGCATTTTACAGCTGTAACGTCCAAACATGCAACTGATTCCTCATAAAGCAATCAGAAAGCAGACAAGGCAATGCGAGTGCTGACAAACCTTCACACTTGACTTACTGTAGGGGACCCACAGTGTGTTCGAAGTTTATTTGCAGAAGAAAGAGAGAAGAAACAGGCTCTTATTCAGTGAAGTCTGGGACCCTCTCTGGCATGGATTATTCAAAAGACAAATAGTACAATGTAAAGTTTTACTGCACCCCATTTATCACAAGGGCAGTTCTGTGTCCATATGCTTCCTTGTGTTTCCTTTTCCTGTTGCAGAGCACATATGGCCTCTGTTGTTTTTTTTGTGTGAATTTAATTGTTTTCCTTCTTCATTTATTTATTTTGTTGCATGATTTTTCCTCGAGATTGGATTTAAAATCCAGTGTGGTCTAGATTCTTCAGGCTGTTTTTCCCCCAAACATATTTCAGCAGAGATTTGCTGCGTTTACTTTAGCGTAAGTGTCATTTGTTTCGCTGTGCAGCGTGGTGACATCTCAGACCCGCGTCCGAGCTTTTCTTGCCGGGGAATCCTTTTTCATTATTGCGGGATTAAATATTGATCACAGATTTAAGTGTCTGTAACAGCGGCTTGTGTATAATGCATTGTGAGCGCTGTCTCGAAGGAATGCATCACAGAAACTCCAAATTATTTACTTCAGAACTCTTTGAAAAATCACTTTGCACTTAAACATCTGCTAGATGAACAATAGGACTTGGACTAGTTCATCCAAAAATGAAAATTTCCTGATTATTTACTCACCACCAGCTGAAGTGAAATTAAGGTTTTGCTCACAGTAGACCATTTTCAGCAGTCCAGAATCTATATTCAGGCAGCTTCAAAGTAATCCACACAAACCCCAGCCGACAAATAAGGGTCTTCTCTACCACAACAATCAGTCATTTTCAGAAAAAAAAAAAAAATACATTAAATAAATAAATAAATATATTGTATAGCTCAGGAATGTTACACTGAAACACTAAAAGCAAAACATGATATGAACTAGTGTATGTAAATATTAAGCCACAAAAATACTATTTAAACTAGAATCCCGTATGTTCTGCATCTCTGTGTGAATGAATGAAACTCTAGAAGTGTCATGAATTATGAGCATTTTACTCTTCTTCAACTTCTTCACAGTAACCTGTCAAAATAAAAGTTTGGTTTACTTGAAGAAATTGTGACAGAAATATATGGCTTAATGTAATGATAGTACTACTGCTACTAATACAATTATTATTAAAACATTATTTTTTAAGGGATATTTAGCCACATTTTTTTGCTAGAATTTATTAACCAGAAAAATGTAAATACACAACACAGTATTTCTGAAACAAAGCATAGGATTATTAAATGCAATGAAACCATTAAAATGTAATCCAGAACATTAATTTGGTAAAAAATAAAGCTGAATTTGAGAGAAAAAAATGTACGTATTTCACAGGGCCATAAAAATTTACATTTTTAATTACTTTTAATACATTTCTGTTAAATTGTGTCATGATGTGTGTAAAAGTGTCATGATTTCAATTAATTAGACATGCTTTTTGATTAGTAAAATGGAGGGGGGAAATGGAATCAAGAAAAAGTCAAACGGAAAAAAAGATGTGAATTTGGAAAAAAATAAAATGGATTTTATAGGGCCCTACATGCAGGTTTGGAACAAGTTTATGGTGAATAAATGATGGCAGAATTTAAATTTCTTTTTATTAAATTAAATTAAATGATATACTAATACTAATACATGATATACTAAATAGTGATGTATTTATACTGTATGCATCAAAAAATCACCAGCCTAGGGGTGTGCGATAATGCCAAAAAAAAAAAATTATATCTCAGTTTTTTCTAGAAGTTTGTCGATAACTCAGTGATATTTTGCTAAGCATGTTATTGTCCTGGTATTTTATTCAGTAGTGATATTTAAAAGAGGGAAAAGGGGAGAATATACTTTAAATATAAACTAAAATTGCCAGTACTTGGCAGCAAATCACTGACTGAGTGAGTCATTTAGTCATTCTTTCGATTGATTCGTCCAAACGGCTGATTGATTCAGTAATGAAACAACATTGTGTTGTTCAGAGATGCTAAACAGTTCTGCTGTGGCTTTGTTTGGAACTACTTTAATTTATGAAATACAGCAAAAACAGGAAATTGTGTCTAAAATGTAAGTTAATTGATATGAACTTCTTGTTTAGTCAACATGTAACTTGAATAAAATAGTAACTTGTTTATCTGTTCGTACTGATATTTGGAGAAAAAACTGTATTCTTTGTGTGATATTGAAATATATAGGATGGTGTAAATATAAAAGACATAGAAGTCATACAGGGGCATATTTGCCACTTAATTTTAATTGAACTCTAAACAAGCATGCTAACCTACATCTCACTAATCTACAACTCACTTGATAATGTCAAAATGCATATTGTTTAAACGATATTATCATAGACAATATATATTGTCCACTTCTCAATAAAGAGCAAGTGCTCCAATTAGTACAGAGCTGCATTACTAAGGTCTAGAGCGAAGCCTCCATCTCTCAGACTCGGACCAAGATGATCCTGTTCCTCACACCAGTCTGAAATGGTATTAAAGCCTGAAAGACCAACAGCCTGCATGCTTAATCTTGATTTATTTGTACAGTAAACGCCTGACGTCCTGAATTGGTACTAATATTTATATAAATGTAAATTGAGCAATATTAGCCGGAGTACTCAAGCTTTCCTACAGGCCTATAAGTCATACGCTGACTTAGGCTGTGTACCGTGAGGACGATGCCATACCTCCAGACCTGCCAGGTGGTTATTGATGGTCAACACTCTCAGCGAGGAGTGTAATACTTTTAAAATCTCATCATTTACTCCCAGACACATTCATTCTCAAAGGTTTCATCAAGAAAATTAATCCCAAGGCCTTCTAGATCATAAATTCACCTCCGTCCAACACAAATAATATTTCCCTTTTAAAAAGTCATGTCAGATATTGTCAGTTTTATACGAGGAGCTGATTTTAAAGATGGTTTTATTTTCCACGAAGATGATGCCTGAGGAATTTCTTTAGATTTGAATGGTTTTCTGTGTTAGTGTCTCACTTGGATTGTAAGGGAGTTCATATACACAGCACAAAAACAAAAGTTGAAGCGTGCGGAGTGTTGTGTTGCTGCTGGAACACAGGTGCATTGTGGGGATGTTGGTTTAAATCGAACATATAAGACTCTCTCGACACACGCAGCAGATTCCCTTAATCTCATGGATTGGCTGATATTGATGATTTAGCAGATCTGCCCACATTCCTACAGCCGCAGGGCTTTCGCTGGACTGCAGACATGGAAGTGCTGGAAGCTCATATGTGTAAAAAAACAACAGTTTTTTTGAGATGAATAAATACAGCACATCTTCTTTGCACACACTGTCTTCACAGACTTTTTAATGCAGCGCAGAGGCGACAGTAAATGTATTTCTCTGTTAAGAGATTAGGTTGATATGATTGGATTAGAGAGGCAAAATAAACTATTTGAGCTGAAGTTTGTGCTTATATAGTGTATTAAAAAAAGCATATTGATTGTGTTAGATGATGAGAAAAAAAATCACTGGTGGACAATATGTGACCATGGATAACAAAAGCAGTCATAAGAGTCATTTTTTGCAACTATTTGAAAATCTGGAATCTGAGGGTGCAAAAAAATCCTTGCCTTAAAGTTGTCCAAATTAAGTTCTTAGTCATTCATATTACTAATAAAAATGAAGTTTTGATATATTTATGGTAGAAAATTACAAAATATCTTCGTGGACTTAATATCCTAATGATTTTTGGCAGATTTTTTAAAAATCGATAATTTTGAGTGTATTTTTGGCTATTGCTACAAATATAGACATGCTACTTATAATGTATATAGGTCACCTATATATCAGACACAATGCAGCTGAAAATAATGTTTATTCCAAACAGTATAGTCACAATTTGTTTCTGTACATTTGTGTGGAAGATTTACATTTTTGTTTTTTTCTTTTGTTATATATATATATATATATATATATATATATATAATTTTTTTTTTTTTTTTATTATTATTATTATTATTATTATTTTTTTTTTTTTTTTTAAACATTAAATAGACATTTTTCTTTTAATTAAAAATAGGATTCTCTGTTAAAAGACATGAGGTTGAAGTTATTTGTTTAGAGAGTATGTCCTTATTTAGTGTATTTAAAAGCTGTTGGTATATTATTGTGTTAGATGATGCAAAAAAATCACTTTATGATGAGAGACAATATATCCGACAAAATGCAGCTGAAAATAATTAGGTTCCTATGAAATCTGTTTTAATTTTTCCCAAATTCTGTTTTGTTTTTTGTTCTTTCTTAAAAATTTTCGGTATCATTTTCTAGACTCTGTTTTAATGGTTAAATAAAAAATAAATATATAGATATATATTAATCAAAAAGCATGTCCCAATTAATTTATTTTATACATTTTTTTGTTTTGTTTTGTTTTGTTTCAGAAATAAATTGTGTATTTAATTTTTTTCTGGTAAATTGTTTTTTTGATAATTATTTCTTAAGGAATAATGTTTTAGTAATAATTGTATTAGTCGTAGTAGTACTATAATTACATTAAGTTACATATTTTTGTCACAGTTCCTTCAAGTTAAACCAAACTTTTATTTTGACGGGTTGAAGACCTTAAGTTTCTTGTTTATATATGATATGACGATAGTCAAAAGTAACAGTAAAATGCTCATGAAGTGAGTCTCTGAGCAATTCTAGACATTATGACACGCAGAACATGCATGATTCATATAGAAATTTTTTGTTTTAATTTTCAAGTATTTTTGCAGCTTCATATTCACAGACAAGTCCATATTGCATTTTGATTTTAATGTACTTTTAATTTATACATCAAAAATTTGGCAAATTCCGTGATATTCCACGTTATACAGTAAATTAGTTTTTTATGACTTTCAGAATTTGTATTTGATATGTACATTATATGGAAGATTTATGTTTTCTTATATAAAACAACATATTATAGCAACAACCAAAATATTAAAACAACAATAGACATTTTTCTGATGTTTATCGCTTTACAAAGTTTAAAATAAAACAATCATGCTTCCCAATCATACACTTTTTCACTGACATGTAAGCAATGTTTGCTTACTGGGTTATTTTGAACCAAAATCCTTTTTCAAACTTGATGTTTATTGGTTTTATCATCTTTTTTTATGGGAATGCAAGTTGAGTTGTACAATTGATATGATCTACTACTCAACTAACTCTCTTCATTTATACATTTGACTGTATTCTTGACGTTGTGTATTTGTGGTGATAGTTTATTCATCTTTGGCAGGATTCCCGTTCATTATTATTGTTCAGCGGCACGAGGGGAAATCCTGAAATGCAGCGTATGGTTCAGGCGGGAGCGCGAGCGTGTGTCGCAAAGCTTTTACTGTATAATTCATATTCATGTCATTAACAGCAAAGCGAGGTCGCAGAGGGCACGTGTAAATGACCTCTCTCTGTCCGAACGCCGCACGTGTCAAAAAAGGACAGCGTATCTTTAAGCCCATCTCATTCTTAATGTAAACGGCGAGTTGCAGCGGCCTCTGATCTTGTGTTTTAGTCAAATAGAACTCTACGCTTGACTGACAGCTCTGATCTAAAGCATTTAAGTGCAAGTTTTGATCTCTCTGCCTTTGATTAAAACTAATGAGCTCATTTAATTCAAAATGGGAATCTCTGATAAGAGAAATAAGGTTGATGTGATTGGATTAGAGAGGCGAATTAAACTCTTAGAGCTGAAGTTTGTGCTTATATAGTGTATTAAAAAGCTGTTGGCATATTCTTGTGTGTTAGATGATGAGAAAAATTTCATAGTAATTCATATTTAATCAGAAGAAATGAAATGACTAAATATAACATGGCTCTGCCTTTTCCCCAGAGTGATAAAGGACTAGTTAGATTTTAAATGACATTTAATTCATGTTCTCAGAAAGAAAGAGGGAGGAGAAAAAAGGCTGAGAGAGAAGGAGCGAGAGAGAGAAATGAGGAAATACAGCAGTCCAAACTCACAACCGTATGACGGTGTCTATTCAGCTATATTTTTATGTCCCATGGGTTGATATTATTAAAACAGATTTTTTTTCTTCTTGTTATATAATGTTCACTTAATTTCCCTAGACTTTTTAGTGCCTTCATTTAGTTTTGTCACTTTTCAAATGACCTAGTCCAAAACCCAGACTTTCAATCTTAAACTATGACATTTTCATCACGTACTACTATGACTGTAGTGAAATAAGTACTATTTCACTATGTATTGTGTAAAGACTTTTTACAAAATTATGATTTCAACACAAATTATGACCATAATTACGGCATAATTTCCATCACAAACAATAATTTGTGACCCTGGGCCACAAAGCCAGTCTTAGTATATTTGGATAGAGTATATTTGTAGCAACAGCCAAAATTACATTGTATCAGTCAAAATGAAAGATTGTTCTTTTATGCCAAAAATCATTAGGATATTAGGTAAAGATCATGTTCCATGAAGATATTTAGAACATTACCTACATTTTAAAGGCGATTTTCTCAATATTTAGATTTTTTTTTTTTTTTGCACCCTCAGATTCTAGATTTTTTTTTAAATAGTTGTATCTCGGCCAAATATCCTAACAAACCATGCATCAATGAAAAGCTTATTTATGATACATATAAAAAGACCCTTATGACTAATTTAGTGGTCACATTTAGTCCCTTATAAAGATGCACTACATTTGCACAGTCAGCGTTTAGATCTCCAAACCTTTTGTTAACAGTTTTAGCTCTCAAACTGTCCTGTCCTTACACTAAACCTCCTCTGGCACCTGTTTGTAACATGTTGAATGTCAAGACAAGTTAAAATGTGCAATTAATTTGGCTCTAATCAAGCGTGTTACGGCAAATTAGCAGAACCTCCTTTGTTCGTCAGGTGTCCTTGTGTTAAGATCAAGGCTTGAAGTCTTTTTTTTCTTTCTCATCTAGTAAGAGGTGTATTATAGTATGAGAAATACATTTTTTTGTTCACTGTGGTTTGAAAGTGATATATTCTAATTAGACTTTAATGCTTTTTGAAGTAAAAGTGAATGGTGTTCTTACACAACCAAGTTTGATATGGAGGCAAATACATCTAAACACCAGCCTGCTGAGGTTTATTCATTTGCCATGTAGAGTTTAAAGCAATTATCATGTTTGCAGAGGCTCCGCTTCATGCTATTAGTAAATACAATTAAAACATTGTCAAAGTTTGATTAGCGCCTTCCCCCTTATCAGGTTGTGCTGTTTCATTAACTGTCTACCAAGAGATGATAGAAACTCAATGAGAAGATATTACACATCATACTCACTAAAGCAGTCTGATATCTTCCGAGTTGTGTATTGTTTTAGTGTTGTAATAGGATGTTTGTTTGTTTGTTTCTGCAGTGGAGTCGAACAGCCCTAGTCTTCTGTCGCCGGATAACACTCTAGAACGTTCCTTCTTCATCCGGATGAAGTCAACGCTCACCAAGAGAGGAGTCCACATCAAGTCCTCTGGATACAAGGTGAGACTGTGAATTGGATGATTTTTGTCATGTTCTAAAATAAATTAAAAGTCACTGCAGTCTTGTATTATAGTTAATGATGGATTTATATGTGATCCTGGACCACAAAACCAGCCTTAAGTAGCACAGGTATATTTGTAGCCAACAATAGTCAACAATACATTGTATGGGTCAAAATTATCGACTTTTCTTTTATGACAAAAATCATTCGGATATTAAGATCATGTTCCATGAAGATATTTTGTAAATTTCCTACCGTAAATATATCAATACTTAATTTTTAGTAATATTAGTAATATGCATTGCTAAGAAATTTATTTGGACAAGTTTAAAGCTGATTTTCTGAATATTTAGATTTTTTTGCACCCTCAGATTCCAGATTTACAAATAATTTTATCTTGCCCAAATATTGTCCTATCCTAACAAACCATACATCAATGGAAAGTTTATTTTCTCAACTTTCAGGTGATATATAAATCAGAATAATTTCAGAAAATTGACCTTTATGACTGGTTTTGTGGTCCAGGTCACATATCTGTGTCACAGCCAGTCGTTGCATAATCTATTTTTATTCTAGTTTTTTCAACTATGCACATTGTCTATTTTAAAAAGTTTTGTGTGAATTTTAGTAAACTACATTTTTTTTACTTAAAATTTTTAGTAAACTGAAATTTCTGAAAAAACTGCTGTTTAAAAGTTTGGTGTTACACTGTAAAAAAAAAAAAAAAGAATTGTTAAAATTTTAAGTTCAGTCAACAGTCAACTCAAAAAAATTTAGTCAACTTGAAATGTTACATTTTACTAAGTGACAACTTAGATATTTGAGTTGATTCAACTTAAAATTTTAAGGCAGCCGAGTAACAAACACAGATGTTAAGTTTAACAAACAATTTTTTAGTTTAGTCAACTCAAATATCTAAGTTGTCACTTAGTACAACTTAACATTTCAACTTGAATGAATTCATTTGAGTTGACTGAATTTAAAATTTAAAGGGTAACAAATAATTTTAAGTTGACTCAACAAATAGTTTTTTTTTGTTTTTTTACAGTGTAGTAAGATTTTTTATTTTTATTCAGCAAGGATGTATTCAACTGACCAAAAATGACAATGAAGACAATTAGAATTTTACAAAAGATTTAAATTTCAAATAAATGCTGTTCTCTTTAACTTTCTTGTATTCAAAGAATTCTGGGGGGAAAAAGGTGCATTATGGATTCCACAAAAATATTAAGCAGCACAACTGTTAACATTGAAATAATAATAAGAAATTATTCTTGAGCAGGAAATCAGCATATTAGAATGATTTCTGAAGGATCATAAGGATGCAAATTCAGCTTTGCATCACAAAAAAAAAAAAAAATTATATATATATATATTTAAATAATAACAGTTATTTTAATTTGTAATCATATTTAGCACAATTACTGCATTTGCTGTATTTTTAATCAATTAAAAATTGCTTGGTGAGCATAAGAGACTTGATATTTGACCAAAAATGTATTCTGGCACAATTTATATTCGTGTACTATGCACTTTTTGCATTTCATGCAAGTATAGACAATGCCACTGATACAGCAGATCACCAAATGCTGTGCATTTAGCATCAATCGGATTGTAAACAGAGAAGTAGATGATTGTTTGGATGTGTCTTTGAGTGAACGATCCAAACCCCCTCTGCTGCATCCATCTGGACGTAGATTTGATGCAAATAAGCGTGAAGTCGGGGAGCGCACTAACCCATAGCATAAATATTCACACATGCACATTCGCATACATTACCGGCCAGACAAGGACACTTCTTATTGCATTTACTCCAAATTAAGTCAATATTTGTGTTGTTACATAATACAAAAGTATGAATTTTGCATACGACGCGCCTACATTAGGCGATAGGTGTGAGGCGGCGGGAAGCGAAGCGCGGCACGCATCATGGCTGTTTATATCTCCTCTTCACTCTGGAGGTCAAATCAAAGTGAATTCTTCTCCAGCTTAAACCAGTCTTTTCTTTTTTTTGCCAAGGCGTCTCGGCCCCCGGCTCAGTTAATGCACTCATGTAAAAGCTCTCTATCATTACTTGTGCCGTATCGCATTTCAAAAGCACTCCAGAGAATCCCTAGGAACAGATGAATCTTATTTCTTATGTATACCTATTCTATATTCACCGACGCGGTGACGGGCGGGGGGGGAGAGGGAGAGAGAGAGAGCATTGTGTGCTGAACCATGAATTATAAAAATTGATCCCTTTGTTATGTTGGCTTGTATTAAATTGAGATATGCTATGCGGCTGCCTCTCGCTGCGGCCGCGGTGAACCCTTGCCATGTCAGTTTGCATTTAGCAGCCTGAGCATATTTAATGTTTTGCCAGAGCTTATGATGTTCTTGCCAAGAGCACTCCTGCAGCAATTCACCGGCGAGTCTCTCTTTGTGGCAATTACTTCAAAAGTTGTATTTTCCAACTAACTTTTTGATGCCCCTCGCTTTGGGCTTCAGTAGAATCATTTCCATTTTGTATGCTTTTAATGCGGCTCAGTGTTTATTTATTGAAAGACCCAGTGTTATACGTATGTGTTCTGGAGGTGGCGTGTGTTTTTGTGGGCCGCCGCTCTCTGGTGAGTTTGATATCGGCCGTAATTGGACATCACCTTTTGTGATGTCTTACTGAAGCTTGGCAACAGCGACTGCCGGTTCATTTGTCTGTTGCACACTCACTTTGGGATAACACACATTGATCAAAGACCAGGAACAAACATTTTGCCACCTCTCATTCTCATTTCTCCAAGAATACCTATTCAGCCAGTTTAAAGGTGTTGCATAGCATTTTTATGACCTAATATTCATTTTTAAGAGATCGTATGAAATATTTGTGATTTGAAAACTTCATTTAAGAATTAGTTCACTCCAGAATTCAAATTTCCTGTTAATTTACTCACCCCCATGTCATCCAAGATCATGTCTTTCTTTCTTCAGTCGAAAGAAAATTAAGGTTGTTGAGGAAAACATTCAAGGATTTTTCTCCATATAGTGTACTTCAATGGGGATCAGTGGGTTAAAGGTCTGAATTGCAGTTTCAAAGGGCTCTAAACAATCCCAGATGAGGAATAATCATCTTTACTGGCAAAATGATCTGTCATTTTCTAAAAGAAAATAAAAATGTATATACTTTTTAACCATAGATGCTCATCTTGCACTAGCTTGACGGAAGTACCGACCCAGTTTTTACAAAGTAAACATGCAAAGAAAGTTAAACATCCTTTACAAAAAAGATAAAACAACGATGTTGGATGATTTAGAAGTTGGAGAAGAAAATGAGATGGAGTTTTTCACCCTACCCTACTTTTTTGAACCGAAGTACACAGACAAAGAACTAACCACGCATGATCTTTCCAACATGATTACGCACATGAAGTCATTAATGCACATCGCAGAGCTAAAAGTATATAAATTAGTATTTTATTTTAACTAGATCTTAACTAAGACCCTTATTCCTCGGCTGGGATTGTGTAGAGCTCTTTGAAGCTGCATTAAAACTCCAGTTTGGACCTTCAACCTGTTGATCCCCATGGAAGTCCACTAAATGGAGAAAAAAACTGGAACTTAATTTCTTTTCGACTAAAGAAGAAAGACATTAAAGGGTACATAACATGCACAGTTTCACCTAATCTCATGTTAATCCTGAGTACCTATAGAGTAGTAATGTATCCTTAATATCTCCAAAAGTCTTTAGTTTTATCATATTTATAAAAGAAAAAAACAGCTTTCCGATTTTCTCCAGAAAAAGCCGAACTTCTGGAGGTGCGCCGTGGGCGGAGCTAAGTTCGACGATCACTTGCGTTAGGTGATGAATCCCTTGCAGAGTGCATCTGAATGAAGCACGTTGATGGCGAGCTCTTTCTCACGGTCTAGCCGATGTTATTGTCGGCGCTTTTCTGGGAGAAATGCTCATATAAGATTACGTCATTAATGCCACGATCGAAAAAAATCAGCCGAAAATTGGAAGTAAGATTTTCGGCAAAGAAATTCTCTGTCATTCGTCCAAATTATTTTTTTTAAACTTTTAAACTAACCCTTCAAAGACTATTTAAGTAGCTTGTAAAACAGCTGGAAGGAGTAAAATGGTGGTAGAGTTTTTAAAAATGGTCATCTGAAATAGACACTTGTCACATTTTAGCCTAAAATCTAAAACATAAAAGGTCATACCATTTGTCAGCCACTCAGCTACTAATTCTAGAGTTTAGAGAAAAATATCATTTTTTTATTACTCTGGCAAAATGCAAAAAAATGTCAAATTAAAGCCCAAAGTAAACTGTGCTTAAAAAATGAGGATTTCCGCACTAAATGTGACAGTGTTGAACACTCCAGTCGTCTTTAATTGGCCCCTGATTTGAGATGGCTTTTGAATTCTGTGAAAGTTTGAACAAACTCCCAACTCTACACCAGGAGAGTCACTCTGTTTTAGTGACTGTGGCAGTCCATCGTTCCTGGGGTTCGGATTTGCTTGTCCCTCAGCGGAAACGTACAAAGCATCAAAGAGCCCCACCGGCCTGAGCACTCGGTGACTTCGGGGCCGAGACTGTCTATATGAATGATGCTAATAGCATCTCACCGATCTCTGAGGTGAACCAATGAAAGGATAGTGTCAGAAGTTTGAAACACTACAAAAACAATCCCCTCCAGGTTTCCCTGGGTGATTAAAATGGATGGATCCAAAAAAGAACATCGTTGCCGATCTAGTCAATGCATCCTCTGGGCAAAACGGGCTACAAAAGACTTTAAAGCATTACAAACTTTAAAGCCAGCAAAAAAGTAATTAGTTCCTCTGCCTTTGTTATATCTCGATTATTTCAGAGGGAAATGGCGCTTTTTGTGTTTTTAATATTTCATGAACATGTACATAATGGGTATAAGAACTTATAAGAAGCTTGGTTTGGATCTTGGTCACATATTGGATTATCAAAGAGTTCAGTTGACATCTTATATGACTTCATCAGGTTTATTTGGATACTTTACTAAAGGGTGCGCATGTAATTCAGGAGACTATCTGTTTTTAATTTTCCGCTTTGTGTCCTCTTCAAGGTTATCCACATTACCGGCAGGCTGCGGATAAGAATGGCATTAACACACAGCCGTTCGGTACCCAATCAAATCATGGGCATGGTTGTGGTGGCACACGCACTTCCTCCGCCAACCATCAATGAGGTTCGGATCGACTGCCAGATGTTTGTTACACGGGTCAACATGGATCTCAACATCGTCTACTGTGAAAACAGGTAATATATTCAGTACAGTTTTAACCTCAGCCTCAGCCTTTCTGATGTCATGATGGGCTTAAATAATAAAGACGGAATGCCTAATGCTTAACGCTAACAATTTGGCATTGCACATATCTTACTTTGCAAAGCTTATATGCACTATTTAGTGTAAGCCTAGTATTGTGTGCAGTTTAAGAGATTTTTTATCTCCCCTAAAGAATGATAAACGGTGAAAAAGTGTTTCAATTTGCTGCTTAGAGTTAAAATACGACATTATTGTAGAACTGAAGGATCAGCGGGTGAAAATGTGTTTTGCAAGACTGGATAATCAGCCACACAGTAATGTTCATGTGCAGTTCATTATGGAGCTGATAGTGATGAGTTCTGCTTAAACGCAATCCCAGAATGACCTTGTTTCAACATCTATCGCTCGTTTGAAAAGGCGGCCAAGAAAAAACCCTCTTTTGTACTTACAAAACATCTGTGGTTCCACTGCTGCCCCATAAAATGAGAACATCTTAATTTGGCCTGGCTTGAAAGGAAATATCATATTAGTTTTATTAGTTTTATTTATATCTCTGGGATTGAAGTCATCCCAGTGTCTGCTAAAATTTTTACCACTCCCCTGCACTTAACATATTTATGAGAGAATGGAATCGGGCCAAGTCTATAGCCGAGTTATCATCACAGCAAAAGCCTGCTTTAAAATGAAGGTGGATAGAGATCGGTTGGCGTTTTTTTTTTTTTTATACCGGCCATGTTCTCTGATCCGTGTAGAGAAGGACTGCACAGAGGTTAGAGTCAAATAGTGTCTCGAAATGCGCTGCTAATAGTATTTGCCCAACTTAAAGCCATTTCATATGGTTTAAACCACCTGTTTTTATCACATTTTCAATACTTCTGTGATAATTGCTTTTAGATTCAGCAAGCAGTTGGTAAAGCTACAGTAGGTCAGAAAATATTACGTCTATAATGAAAACAGGCTGACAGCTTGCCATCACAGATGGAAACCTTTTTAATGAATAAAATCTGGTGCGATATATATTTAGCTTACAGAAGGGCTGGGAAATCAGAATCTCCTTAACAGTGAGGTTGACTAGAAACCAATCAAGTCTTTGTCCTATTTTAATCAGTCATTGACTGGAAAGAGATGATAACCCCACAGTTTATTTTTGGTTGGTGATTTCTGAGTGAAAATTCTTTCAGTGTAAATCCTACACCATTTTTTTTAGTGTAGCTTCATTGGATAGCTTCAATGGACTGGTTCTGACAAATGGCTAATATGTCACCCTGGACAACAAAAAAAAATCATAATAAATAATTGAAACGAATAAATAAGCTGAATAAATAAGCTTTCCATTGATGTATGGTTTGTTAGGATAGGACAATATTTGGCTGAGATGCAACTATTTGAAATTCTGGAATCTGAAGGTGCATAAAAAATCGAAATATTAAGAAAATCACCTGTAAAATTGTCCAAATAAAGTTCTTAACAATGCATATTACTAATCAAAAATTAAGTTTTGATATATTTACAGTGGGAAAGTTACAAAATATATTTATGGAACATAATTTTACTTAATATCCTAATGATTTTTGGCATAATTTTTTTTTTTCTTTTAATGTATTGTTGGCTATTGTTACAGATATACTTGTGCTACTTATGGCTGGTTTTGTGTTCTAGGATCACATATGACATTTTTCAAATAGAATTTAAGTAATTTTCTTAGCTGTTTCACAATAAGATTTACAATGCACAAAATACATGTATCGTGAGTCTCAATTTGAGCAAATATTTAACTAAACTACGAAAACTGTTTAAAAACAGTGCGAAAAGAAAAAAATGCTGTCAATTTTGATTTTATATCAAAATACTCCTTTCTAGAATCAGCGACTACATGGACCTGACACCTGTCGACATCGTAGGAAAGAGATGTTATCACTTCATTCACGCAGAGGACGTGGAAGGCATTCGGCAAAGCCATTTAGACCGTGAGTATCTGCTCCGAAATCCATCCAATCAATCTGTGCAGCCACCCAACAGTGCCAAAAACTACAGGATGGTTGTTAAAGAGCAAGATTCAGTGTCCTTACATGCTTTAGCGGGACTCATTGATCATTGGTCAATGACATCCTGAGAGCACACTGCGTTACGTGCCAAAGCTGGTGTAATGTGTTCGCTGCAGCACTTCAGCGTAATGGGACAGCAGTGTGACAGGCAAGATTATCCATGCTAGCGCTTCTTCTCATAACTGTCCGTGAAGAAGCGCTTCCTCCTGCCAGACGGTTAGGCGAGCGCGCGTCTCCCAAACAAGCCCCGTATCGCTCGCGAGGCACAGAATCTCTGTTCGTTTGACAGTCTTACACATTTCACTCCTCTTTTCAGGTTAAGTTGCTCCTCTCAGTGTACGGGCGCCACATGTAGTATTCATCTGCAGAGCCCTTTGAAGGTTCCTCAACCTTTTGCACGCTCCGCTTTCATCGCGCTCGGCAGGAGGGCCGCTGACCGTCTGGAGGAGCGTTCATGCTTTTTGAATATCCTAAATCATCTGTTAAGTGTGTTTTGGCAGCACACCTTTCCCGCTCCCCTCCGCCACGATGGCAGAAATTCAAAACGTCATTGAGAGCGGCGTAGCGCTTCATACAGTAAATGTGTGCGCTGCTCTACAGCAGGCAGGTTGCCATTATTTAAGTAGTGAGGGTTGAGGCACAGGAAGAGGAGGAGGAGGGGGATAAATCCCTCGTTTTATTAGGTGTTTGCAGAGGAGGGCGGGTGTCCTTGGGGCTGGCGAGGGAATTTGGAGCTGTCTGATTAGATATTGGGAGTTCAACTGAATTAGAGCGCAATTACCACTGTATTGCACTGTCCCTTTGCCTTAAAAAGCCACCAGATTGGGTCCATTAGACCTTGATTTGAAACCCAGCGGAGGCAGAGGAGAGAGGACTGAAGCCCTGGATTGCATTGATAGCGGAGAGAGAGAAAGAGACGGTGTGAAAGGAGAGAGAGAGAGACACAAAGAGAGAACTGCACATCCCCAGCTACCCCTGGCTTTCTAACCATCTATTACGCATTAGCGTGGCGGCAATCAACATAAATCTATCCGCGCTGCAAATGGCTGGCCATGTCGCTACAGTAGAGAGCGGATAGGGGTTTTGTTCCTGCATTTTACTTTACTTTTACATACTCGATCCAATAAAATGTGGTTAGCTGGTTGAAAATGTTGCAAAGAACTTCAACTACAGTAAACCATTAAAGGAACACTCCACTTTTTTTGAAAATAGGCTCATTTTCCAACTCCCCTAGAGTTAAACAGATGAGTTTTACCATTTTCGAATCCATTTAGCCCGATCTCCGGATCTGGTGGTAGCACTTTTCTCGCTCAGAAATGACCAAAGAGTTTCAATATTTTTCTTTTTTTTAAACTTGACTCTTTTGTAGTTACGTTGTGTACTAAGACCATCAGAAAATGAAAAGTTGTGATATTCTAGTCTGATACGGATAGAAACTATACTCTCATTCTGGCCTAATAATCAAGGAACTTTGCTGCCGTACCACGGGTGCAGCAAGCTCAATGATATTACGCAGCACCTGAAAATAGTCCCCAGCTAGATAACTTCCATCGTGACCGGGCACTAAGCTATTAGTAAAATAGCTGGGGACTATATTCAGGTGCTGCGTAATATCATTGCGCCTGCTGCACCCATGGTATGGCAGCAAAGTTCCTTGATTATTACGCCGGAATGAGAGTATAGTTCCTATCCATATCAGCCTAGAAAATAACAACTTTTCATTTTCTGTCGTTCTTAGTACACAAAGTAACTACAGAGTCTAGTTTTAAATAAAACATTGAAACTCTTTGGTCATTTTTGAGCGAGATGCTAACGGTCTAATCAGATTCGATGATCTGTGCTAAGCTATGCTAACGCCTGACCCACAGATTGGCTGAATGGATTCGAAAACGGTAAAACTCATCTGTTTAACTCTAGGGGAGATGGAAAATGAGCCTATTTTCAAAAAAGTGGAGTGTTCCTTTAAGCTACAATGCAAGATACTAACAAAAAGTAGCAGTAGCCAATGACAATCATTAACCTGCCAACATTTAAGATCATGCAAATGCATGAAAATATTTTCTTATACCTGGTAAAAGTCAGTTTATGAAAAATTTGATCGGCGCACCTCGGTTTTTTAGCAGAATTTTTTTTTACTTTTTTGTTTTTTTAGGAAAAGCATATTTTGATAGTTATTAGTGTCTTTTTACTGTGCATGTAAATGCCCTCATTGTCATTGCAAATAAACAACCATTAGATATTATTGAAATTTAGTGCACAAATAATTAAAAACTGCATTATCTCAGTTTGATCATAAATTCATACCAGATACTACACCAATATCAATACACCGTCAAACCAAAAATTATTCAGACACCAGATATAATTTTTTATATTGTTTAACTAGTGGGTGCAGGACACTTAGTTAATTTATGTAAGTGAGGAAAGCAAACTAAAGTAAACTGTGACATATTATACCCAAAAATTCAGTAAAACTGTAAAAAAAATTGGGATCAAAAATTATTCAGACACTTTGACCTGACCTGACCAGTGTTTTTTTATTATTATTATTATTGCTAATGCAACCTTTTTACACCACAGACTGAACAAAATTAGGCATTGCTTGGTAATTGGTCAACAATCTATTGATAGTTGTGTAAATATAGTCATACTAACAGCCTGAATTTTTGGTTGATTGTAATCCATTTCATACCTTTCTATCAAAGTTATCTGACATTATCGAGTAGAGCTTGTTCTGACACACTATAACTTTGAGTATTACCATTTTCTAAACTATAGCAAGTAAACTGTGATAATATGAGATGTTGAAGGTGTCTGAATACATTTTGGGTTGAATTGATTCAGTAAATTCCTCTAAATGCAAGACAGTGTAGTTCAGAAAGTGCTCAATTACTGATAATTATTGCTTCTGTCACACTACTTCTTGATACTTTTAGTAAGTTACTAAGAAATCCTAGCACAGCTAAATGCATTTTAATGACGTGTGCGTTGCCTCGGCTTCTATCAAAGCCGGATCTTCAGGTGTCGGCACGAACATGACGCGCGTGACTAAGGAGCAGTCACACCGATCTCCCGCTGATTGCTAATCAGACACTGATATCAGATCACACAGGGCCATCAGATTGGTTGGAGCCTGGGATAAGAGGGATGATGTCAGTCTGGTCAAATCTCTCTGCTGCAGACGCAGTGACGTGTGCATGGCGAAGACGCTACTTGAGTGCATATAGTGTTTTTTATGAGTTGCAATGTATGATATATTACAGATGCATACCTCAGAGATCACAGGCCAGTGCTCAAATGTTCAAGGGCCCGATAAAGCACTTAAAGCTGTTTAAATTGAGCACCTTGACCTAGGGTTGCTTAAAGAGTTGTTTATGATCCTTTATAAAATTGGTAGCTCGGACTAGATTCTGTACTTTGAAGTGGTTGAAAAATGCTGATAACTACAGTAAAATCTTTATGCTGCACGGTCTCTTGTGGTTCATTTTTAGGACATGCTTAAACATGAACTGTCATCTTGTTTAATGGTTTAATTTGATATTAATGGTTTAATTTAATAACTGTAAAAAAAAAAAAATTTAGTTTACCAAAGGAAAATTAGAAAGCCGACTGTTGGTGCTCACGAAGCATTTGAGAGCAGGTGTTTTATATGGGCAGAAATGCATTGTGACAGCTCTGACCTCACCTGTGTCAGCTTCCGAAGAGGACCAACACGGCTTAAATTAATAAAAGACACTGTGCTACACGACTACGTATAATACTCGGCGCATAAATGCTCTGTGGGTGTGTGTGTGTGTGTGTGTGTGTGTGTGTGTGTGTGTGTGTGCTTTTACCAGCTGAGAAAGAGAGCGAGAGTGAGACAGAGGTGGGAAACGATGGCTCACAGAAGTGTGGAGAAACCCCAGGAGACTGAAGCTCTGTGCCTGAAGGCAGACTACAAGAGCCGGTCTCTGAAGAGTAGTTCAAACTGACTTTAATGAAAAACTCCCTTCACTCCTTATTGTGCTTGAAGATAGACTCCACAGCTGCGGAAAAATACACCTGCTCTAACACCCATCGCATGTACCGTTGACAATGTTTCTTCAGGTTTCTTCCATAATGGATTCAGAGTAAATATAAAATAGATGTTTCTGTTAGTCTGCATCCACGGATAGGCTGTATTCACGTCAGCAGTGAATCATTTGAATGTATTGTTGTTGCTTTTTCCAGCTGTTAACAGGTTTGGCTTAGCACAACAGCTAGCTCCGACCAGCTAGAAACTTGTTTCATCTGGATTGTACAACACAAAGACATCTAAAACCAGCAGATGATTGTGTCCTTGTAGTTATTCCAAAACGCCTCGAAACTGTGATGAGGCTTTGAAAACAAATCATCGTAGGTGTAATTTCACTTCTCGCCACTTCTCTAAATGGGGTTTTTACTTCCTCCGCTGGTGAACTAAGTTAAAAACCTCCAATTCGCTCGTCCGGCCAAACTCTGCCTGGGTGCCGCAGATCTGCATGTCTGCTCTCTCATTCATAAAAGGCTTGTCTTTACAATAATACCCCAGTGGACTGCAAGGACTTTTCCATAAAGCAATTTCACGGGTGTAAATTACTTACTTTTATATGACAGTGACACCCTCCACCCCTCCTGCTGGAAGTGAGGCCACGCTGGGTAAAGGGTATCTGAAAGGTAGCTGCTATTATGGAAGGGATCCAAGTGATTTAACAGAACTGAAGGACAGAGGCCCTGGCGCAGAGAGAGCAAGAGAGATAGAATGAGAAAGAGCGGAAGTAGAGAGGGAGAGAGACAGAGAGAGTGAGAGACCGTCCTGCAGGCTTGCCCGAGGCTCCAGGAGAAGGCAGGCAGATTAAAGAGGCCGTATTCCTTTTAAAGCCTCCAAAAGAAACCAACGACTCCTGCACCGGAAAATAAAAAGAAGGATACAGAAAAAGAGAGAGAGAGAGAGAGAGAAAGGGGGGGAGAAAGGGGTGGCTTCATTACCACTAAATCAATAACTCAAGCAGCCCCTGATTGATTTAATGGCAGCGTAACTGAAAGGAGGTTAAAAAATAAGCCTCACCTGTACAGACGTGGTGCCGGGCGGAGCCGAGGGGGCTAGCACATCAAATGCAATGCAGATGAGATCAGCTCATCAGGTTTAAAGGCAGAGGGGAAAAATGTCCTAGAACTTGTAGACAGTAATGAGGGTTTAAAGGGACCACTCGGCCTCGCGTGTTCACAGATAGAGGGGGAAAATGACAAGATTTAATATACTAAAGCTACGATACTTTGATTCAGTTTCAATTTAATGTGCTTTATTGGCACAACAAATAGCTCTATATTTTCTCTGTTTTAAATGTGACGTATGTTTTTTGCTTAGATGCATTCCATGTATACCGAACCTCTCCATAGACTCTCAGTAGCATGTAAAGTTTGTTGAAGAGAGTGAAGGTGAGTCAAGGGTATGCCCACTGGCCACAGCGAACAAGTCAGATAAACAACTCTTGGCTTTTTGTCTCAATTTTCCAGAGTTAGAGCTTAGTTTTACATTTATTGGTACAGAAAGCAGTCGGTGAACTAAAGTCAATTATCGGAGCCTTTGGGACGGCTTCTTAAACAATGCTATTAGTCTGTAATGATTTTAATTACTAGACTTATTCTTATATAAATCATCCTTCTCAATGGAGTGTTTTTATGGAAAGGGCTATTTGTAGCTGTAATTAAACGCAGAATCTGAATTTACTACCGTGCTTGGATTCCAACTGTTTCTGTTTTGCAGAACAATGATTAATGCAAATTCATATTATTTGAGATCGCCATTTAGCGCTTAATTTAGCCAAAATTATGGCAACTGCCACAGTGTCTTCACATGAGTAGCCTCAGACAAGGACACGATTACAGAGCCTTTAGCAAACAGTCACAGCGCCCTCTGCTGGGCCTTTAAGATTAAGAGTGTTAAGAGTGTAGTCTCTCTTTCAAATGAAATAATTTGTTGCTGTTGTTCACTTTATATCTTTTTTCTCTTCCACCTTCTTTCCTTTCTGTTATACTATCCTCTTTTCACAGTAATGAATAAAGGTCAGTGTGTGACAAAGTATTACCGCTGGATTCAGAAGAATGGAGGTTACATCTGGATCCAGTCCAGTGCCACTATTGCAATCAACGCCAAGAACGCTAACGAAAAAAACATCATCTGGGTCAACTATGTACTCAGGTAAATCTTGAGATTTAGTTTCTTTCTGTCCGGCACTGTGACAAAATGAAAGTACTGTATTTGTAATAGATGATGAAGGCCAAACACACTGATCTTCTCAAACTGTGGTGTGATTTCTTGCTGCTTTTGGGTTTGTGTTCAGGCTTAGAGATCATTAGAATGTTCTGTGGTTTGGGCCGCAGTGAATCAGTCAGAATGTCTGGAATGTTCTAGAGAAGAAAGTGAAGGATTTTGCACATGGCTGAGAACTTGTGTCTTCTAAACATTTCTTTTTTGTGGTTTATTTTTTTAATGGGCAGTAATCCAGAGTACAAAGACACACCCATGGATATCGCACAGCTGCCTAACCTGCCAGAGAAAGCATCAGAGTCCTCAGAAACATCTGATTCTGAATCCGACTCCAAGGAGAACTCTGGTAGAGTATCACTCCTCGTCCCATTTCATTGCAATATGCCTCAGAACAGTAGGGAATAAGTGGAAGGTTGTTGGTTTGATCCCCACAGAGCCAAGTCATAAGCTATCTTGGACAGTTCTTCTTGCTTCGATGTTGTTATCCCTATTCAAATGTCAAACATTTCCGGTGACATTAGATTCTACATCTTAGACTCTTTACAAACTAGTAGTATTGAAAAAGTAACATTATATACAACACTCTTTAGGAGTTTTATTTTAACCAGATGCCTCATCTGGGCTCTAGCTGTGTAAAATATCTTCATTTCAGCAATTACTGGAAATTATGTAGGACAAGGAAATGTGGTGCTTTCGATATGTCCCTAAAACTGGTGTAAATAGTCAATTAAAACTCCACAGCCAGTTGGAGATATTAATTATACATTCCAAAAGAAGATGAAGTGAGATTCCAGAGATGGTGGAGGCTGTGAGTGAACAAGGCCGGTTGACAGTCTGGGGAAAGTGCCAACATATTGGCCCCTGGGCATCTCTGCCTGCCGAGCCTTTTGCCAGCCTTCATCACAAAGGTTACAGACTGTGCCAGCTGCAGCTGGACCAAACCATGCCCTCTTCTCCTCTCACACTCCCTACCTATCTCTACACCCCGCCTTCTCCTTCTGTCTTTCTCTGTCTCTTTATCTCTCTCTCCCTGTGTTGCTCTTCCAATGCAGACATGTTTTTCCTAAGGCCAGAATTTCCAAATCCCTATGAGATGTATTTGCCTCACAGTTTTGTCCCCCCCCCCCAGTCCTAAACTCATATACTTTAAATAGAAAGAACGTTAATGCATAGATTGAGCTCGTCCAGCTACCAAAGACACTTGTTCTGAGTCGTTCCCGACGAAACTAATGATCAACGATACATCGCATCATGAATAAGTTACCGTTGGCTAATGCTGTTGCCAAAAATACAACATCAAAGAACAGTTTATGTCCCCAGCGTAATTGTGTCCTGTACTTAAGAAGCGTAATATATCTCCAGCTGGACCAAACCATGCCCTCTTCTCCTCTCACACTCCCTACCTATCTCTACACCCCGCCTTCTCCTTCTGTCTTTCTCTGTCTCTTTATCTCTCTCTCCCTGTGTTGCTCTTCCAATGCAGACATGTTTTTCCTAAGGCCAGAATTTCCAAATCCCTATGAGATGTATTTGCCTCACAGTTTTGTCCCCCCCCCCCAGTCCTAAACTCATATACTTTAAATAGAAAGAACGTTAATGCATAGATTGAGCTCGTCCAGCTACCAAAGACACTTGTTCTGAGTCGTTCCCGACGAAACTAATGATCAACGATACATCGCATCATGAATAAGTTACCGTTGGCTAATGCTGTTGCCAAAAATACAACATCAAAGAACAGTTTATGTCCCCAGCGTAATTGTGTCCTGTACTTAAGAAGCGTAATATATCTCCAACTGGAAGGCTTCCAAACTTTAAATGAATAGCCTTAACATAAAACCCCAGATAATGTTTAGAGAACTACGTTTCTTGTCCGAAACACCTTACTTTGTCTAATAAACTGTGACATTGTGATGTGTACAGAAACTTGTCCTCTAAACCTTTTTCCTTTCTCCCAGAAGACAATGAAAACTCCAAGTCAGGCGGAAAGGGGAATCAGTCTTCCGAGAACAGCGAAGATCCAGAGTCGGACAGTAAGAAACAAACGGGCCGGCCGCCAGAGCAAGAGATGAGAAGACAAGAGGAAGGAGATAGTTCCAGCAATCCAGAAAGTCAGGACAGTGATGATAGTCTGGAACCTTCTGACTGTGAAACCGACCACAAGGAGGGTCGCCTGGGCGGTTTACACATAAAGGTGGAGCGTTACGGCGATGGTGATGTGGAGGAACTACAGGACTCGCCCTCCTCTTGCTCCTCAGAAGACGACGACGATGAGGTGGAGGATATTGTGAAGGACTGCAACAGCGGAGGAGAGCTGAGCGGACCAGCAATGAGTAAACACCAGAAGAGAAAGAAGAGGAGGAAAAAGCAGAAATGGGATGGTAGTCGGCAGCGCCTCCGTCTGTCTCCCACGGCCGCTGCTACCCCCAGCCCTGGCAGCCTGGACCCCACCCTTGGGGACCAGCCCCCCCTCCTGCTTCCACCCTCCCCAACCAGTTCCTCTGTACTGAAGATCAAGACTGAGATGTCAGAACCTATAAACTTTGACAACGACAGCAGCATCTGGAACTACCCACCCAACCGAGAGATCTCCCGCAACGAGTCCCCCTACAGCATGACAAAACCCCACGACACCTTCCCTTCTCCCCCGCCTGCCGGCCTGCAGGTGTCCATCCCCGACTCTGTCCTCACTCCACCCGGTGCCGAGGGTGGAGGAGGCAGCAGAAAGCCCAACTTCAACGGCAACAGTAGCAGCGGCAACAATAACAGCGCCCCCACCTCTGTGTCCAGCGCAACTCCGGGCAGCTTAGTTCCTCCTTCCAGTTCGGCCACCGCTGACCCGCTCTCCCCACCTCTCTCTGCCTCGCCACGGGACAAGCAGCAGGGTACGCCCACCTCCTCCGGTTCCCTGCTCTACACCAGTGATCTGGAAGCCCTGCAGAGGTTACAAGCGGGGAACGTGGTACTTCCATTGGTGCACCGAGTCACAGGCACGCTCGCTGCCACCAGCACGGCTTCCCCGCGAGTCTACACCACTGGAACGATCCGATACGCCCCGGCAGACGTCAGCCTGGCCATGCAGGGCAACCTCCTGCCGAATGCCCACACGGCTGTGAACTTTGTGGATGGGCCCGGCTTCGGCATAGACCCCAAGACGCCCATGGAGATGCTGTACCATCACGTGCACCGGCTCAACATGTCCACCCCCTTCGGGGGTGCGGTCAGCGGAGCCGGGCTCACGCAGATGCCCGCTGCTAACGTCTTCACCACGGCAGAGGGACTTTTCTCCACGCTTCCGTTTCCCGTCTACAGCAACGGCATCCACAACACACAGACTCTGGAGCGCAAGGAGGATTGAAGCAAAACATCCGAGACCATATTACTGTGTTCAACTGTGTTAAAAAGACTCTTCTGAGGCAAAAGACTGTGTATCAAAGTTGGGGAAAAGTGAGATGTTCTAGCACTTTGAATTTTGAGCAATTGAGCTTGTGTAACTGAAATGAATGGTTTCTCTTCCTGTGTCTTTCTGTCTTTCTATCTCTTCGACTTTCTTCTTTCTCGCCTCCTTACACAAGTTCTCGATGACGGTTTCTCTAAACAGACTAAACAGACTCATCTCTATTGTAAAGAGTTCCTTCCGAGCCACAGGGAATTCAAAGCACTGTAGCGTACGTTTTCTCTGTGGTGAGATATTTGTCCAGAGTATGTAACGTCCTCATTAGGATGTCTTAACGGTATTAGAAAAAGAAAATCGACGAGAAAAGAAACGATTCGTGTTTCTAAAGGTATCTTGATGTAATCGAGACTGATGCTGACAAAAGGATGTTACCCTATTTGATGTAGTTCAAAGGGTTTTACGGTTCTTTCTAAAGGGGGAATAGTATTTTAGAAATAATGCTTTTTCTTCGTTTTTTATAGCTCAACTTAACTTGCAAATCATGCATTTAAAAAAAAAGCAATTTTAGCCGGGTATTGACCTGTGAATAGAATGTTACTATAAAATCCCAGGACATGGAACAGGTCAGTGTGAGATTTTTTCCAGTTCCATCTTCTGTTTGCAGATCCATGGTGCTATCATTGAGTTACCCTCACTCAGCTGGCTGATGTAGGTACTGTTCGGGAATTCCAGACAATGGCGGCTTCAGAGCTTTTCCACAGAAAAAGTCAAACCTCTAACAGACTTTTTGTTCTCTTTTTTCTTGTTTGTTTATGATGTTCATCACTTACCCGTGAGCACGGGAGAGTGTTTTAACTCAATCTGATTGAGTCTGGAAAGGGATCTCTCAGTGCAACTGAGGCTAATTTTGCATCATAAACTTGAAGATGAATGTTAAACTCCAACAGGCTTTCGTCAAAGCTTTTTTTTTTTTTTTTTTGGCTTAATTGTTTACACTCCCTCTTTAGCTTACAAGCCTGGTGTCCTTTCCGAAATCAGTTCCCCTTCATCCCTTACCCCTTAACTCTCTCTGAAAATCACATATCAAACGGAGATTGTAATAAGGACATGCATTTTCAATCAAAAAAAAATGTGTTTTGAAAATCCACATTCCTAATTTTTATCCACTGTTGCCAAAAAAAACTTTACTCTCACAGTTTGGTGTTAAAACACTGTGATTTGATGTTTGAAGAAGAAAAAAAAAACCTAAAGTAATAAAACGGAAGAAAACTGTCACTTCATCCTTTGGCAGCCGTCCATCAAGTCATCTATTACGCAGCGTGATAACCGTAAACTTGTACAATGTGTAAGTGTCATTGGCTGTCAGTCTCCATAGCAACTTAAGTGTGTGTTACTATATGCAGTATATACTGAGCTAATGTAGCTGTTTTGTCCTTTGTCCTCTCTGTGCTAGTCCGGGCTTGGACGGGGAAACGTTGCTTCTCCGTCCAGCCCCCTTGCAGTCTTAGTGAACCAGTGGAGGTTAGTGGATTTTGTGTGGTGGCCTTCCAATGTAGTGTCACCTTTTTTGCTGCTTCCTTTTTGTATGTATTACTTTTTTCTGTTTCTGCTATTGCTTTGCTGTCGTGTAGTCTACAGACCTCTCTCTCTTCTCAGAGATAAAAGACTCTAAACTAGCTCAAAGGTTTAAGGAGCCATTTTTTTGCCACTGAGGAATTCTGGGATTGAAGTTTCCAGCTCAAACGTGATGAGGAAATAAAAAAAAAAAAAAAACTGAAGTAGCATTTAGCAGACTGGAACCTTAAAAGCCTCAGATGTGAAACATTCCCAGAGTCCCTTGTGCTTCTCTTGTGCATTGGGTGTATTTCATTGGTTTCCACCAAACCTGTTGACTTCAAGGACCCTGCAACTCACAGGAAATAATAATAATAAAAAAAAAATGACGACGGTAGTATTTCAGGACAATAAACAATTTTAAAGATTTCTAAAGAGATGAAAAAAAATATTTCGCACTATAAAATCTATTTTTATAGGTGTTTTGGAAATGCATGTTTACTAAGTTGATTGTTTGGTTTACTTGATTTTGTTCGGTCCAGCGGCTTTGTCGATGTTTAGTGTTTTTTAGTCTGTCCAGCAAAGGGAAAGGGGGGGGGCGGCCTTCGTCTTTTTACCTGAATCAGGCTTCCCCCCTCGACATCAGGAAACTTGTGTCTGTGGTTTCTGTGAAGACGTGTTGTTACTCAAACCCAGGTCATGGTGTTAATGTTTTTAAAAACGACAATAACTGGACTCGCTGTCGGAACGGTTGCAGGAGAGCTTGGCGTCACCGCTGCAGGTTAACAGGATCCTAGATTTTAGCATTTTGTACGTAGAGCGGAAGCGGCTCGGGACGGGGTTTGGGGGCAGCTCCAAAAACAGACACTGTGGACCAGGAAATACACCCATATGTTACTAACAGAACAGCCGGGCGAGCTGTCTCAATGTATCTGTGTTGTGTCAAAATGATTGCTGGTGATTTAATCTTAAACTAATCTCAGCTGCTGTCAGATAAATAGTGTTTAAAATTACAATATGAGAAATCACTTCATTACCTGTGAAGACTGTGTCTGTGTTTTTAACTATTTCTTGTACAATTATACAGATTCTTTTATGAGGAACTTGGTGCCAAGTAGAAGAATATGGGAGAAAGGGGATTCTCTTAGTATCAGTGTTAACAGTGTTATAAATTCTAAGTACAAACAAATTAAAATATTAAAAAGAGAAAACTATGGTACATTTTTGATTTTGCTTTTTTTGTTTGTTTGTTTGTTTTCAGAGGAGAAAAAAAAGACAAAAAACAACTAACTGAAGCTAACTTTGAGTGCCTGGCTTATTTTTTTGGAAACACATTTTTGGTTCATTTACCATGAATAATGCTGCAATTCAAAAATGTACATACTTCATTTTACAACAGGGTTATTTTATACTTTTGTAGGTTTTCATCAGTTAAAGCGACATGTCATACATGGTTGTCTTTCTGTAACACAGTTTTTTTACCATCTTACAGGTGCCATATTCATAATAAACTTTTCTTGGATTTGTTACTATCTGGCATCATTTCTTTTACATTCTCTTCATCATAAGTGAATGCCGAACATCAGTGATTATTCTTTGCGTTCCTACTTTCCTGCTTCTTTATGTTTGTTCTCCCCCTCCTATTATGTTTTTCTTTTTGTTAATGTAGCCTCTCTTTTTTTAGTTACCTACAGGTTTCAGGTAAGGGAATAGCAAGATATTCCCACATAGCCCTGCTGACTTTTGCTTCCACATACAATGAATGGCAATCCAGTGTACTTGTACCAGGGCCTTTGTTTTCCACGTTTTAGCAGTGGCTGAGTGAATCTCCTTTACGTTGGACAGAATCTCACGGGTATTTCTGACATTTTTTTTCACCTCATGGTATCCTCACCAGGTTTTCAATTAGCAGGAATATTTCAATCTGTGTCTTCTATTATACTGATCTCACTGTAACTTCCTACGGCAAAGCTAAATAAAAGGGGAAAAATGCTTCCTTTTAAAAGTGTTTTACTTTAGATGTTTTTTTTTCAATGGTAGGTTATGCTTTGTGAGACTATTTTATTGCTCAGAGGTTGTTGAAATAATTTAGCTAACCAAAATGTGATGCAATGCAGAGTAAGGCTTGATGATAAAATGATAACGATAATTATCACAATATAATTTTCCTCGATAAAACGATAACAAGAGTACAACTTTGAAATAATGTTTATAACAACAGCAGGACGAAACAGTACTCACGACACCACAAGGACCACAATTGACTCTAATTTAAACTAGTTTAAAACCAGATGAAACAGCGCTGACAAACAGAAGAAACACTGTTCGCAACGATACATTCATAAGGCTTTTTAATCTACAAATCGCCATTATTTACTATGGATTTACTGTACACTTTAAAAAATTAAAAACACTAGTACACAACTAGTACAACTACAACTAGTACTTGTTGAGTCAACTTAAAATTATTTGTTACCCTGCTGCCTTAAAATGTTAAGTTCAGTCAACTAAAATAAGTTTATTCAAGTTAAAATGTTAAGTTGTACTAAGTGACAACTTAAATATTTGAGTTGAATAAACAAAAAAATTGTTTGTCAAACTTAACAGCTGTGTTTGTTACTCCGTTGTCTTCAAATTGAAAGTTGAATCAACTCAAATATCTAAGCTGTCACTTAGTAAAATTTAACATTTCAAGTTGACTAAACTTTTTTCGAAAAATTTAAAGGCAGCCAGGTAACAAATTAAAGTTGACTCAACAAATTTTTTACCTGCACCCTGGTATTGTGGCAGAAATGTGGAATATTTATCACATTTTATTATATTATTAATGTAGACATGTATTAAATGTATTAAAGAAGTAATGGAATATAATTACAGTATTTTTTGTGATTAAGTTTTAGCATTTGTGCATTTATACTAAATGTATTCAGACTACTGTTTTCCATACAAATGCATAGAAACCTGTCTGTACTTACATTTTTACCATGGTATTGAGGTGCTATATGTGTGGTTTTAACTGTGGTTATCATTATCTAAAGTTATGCTACTATGGAAGACCAATGGTTAATGAAACACAAACAGTCAAAATAATTACATTTCACCATATAAAAATTAGGTTGTTACAATACAGATGTTATTGTTTTTTGATAATGAACTTAAATTTACATCTGCATACTAAGGGGTCATTCACACAGAACGCATCTTTGCGTCTAAAAACGAGACTCAGCACTCAGGAATGGTTTTTAAATAAGCGCAGCATAGAACGCGAGGGTCTCGAGACACGCTTTTGCGACGTGATGCAATAACGACAATAAGGGGGCATTTTCAGTATATATGCATTCAGTGACAGAGATATTTCTCTCCCAGCTACCTTTTTAAAGAACAAGTTGTGATAATCGCTTGAAGAAATGTTATATAATTCAGGGTTTCTGGACACAACCATGATTTGAAAGAATATCACTCATTAGAACGGGAAAATGACTAAACAAAAAGGAAAAATGACTGGAAAAGTGTAAAGAAGTTTAAAAAAGTGGTGTTTGTCATGTTCCGACCATTAAGAGTAGTTTAAAACCACAATTAGGTCTAGTTTCTACAACTTAGGAGGAAAAAAATCTGCATTTGCATGAAATAAATAAAGATTTGAAATTTATTGAGATAATTATCAATATCAACTGAAATTTTTTTTTTTTTTTTTTTTTTTTGCCATGTCGGCCAGCGCTATTTCCGAATGAAACATGATATTCAAGAAGAAAGATGTTTGGCGTGAAGGGATTTGATCGAATCGATTGGAAATTGCAAAGTAGTCAATTGCAAAGTTGTTTCAGTGGCATTTTTATTAAAGATTATGAGATATTTGTATGTTTGAAATAACATGCTCCAACATGATAAGTCCAGAAACACACATTAAGGAAGTCAATAGCAGTGATTTCATGTTGACTTCATGTAATGGGTGTCTCAAAGAGCACATAAGATTACTATTGCTATTTTTCCAGAATAATATGATCTGACAGAATATGCACTGCCACATTCATACTTTCCCTCCAGCACATAGCATGCATACTGTGCACCATAACGTGCAATGTGCTAGAAATGACCTCCCATTTACAGTCTGTTGAACCAATTGAAATAATTTACATTTTTTTACTTATAAAGGGTTGGCACTTACATCACGATTCAGTCAGTTACCCAGATGCATGGCCATATTGGCCAAACTCGGATGTAAACAACAGCATAGTTTGCACGGTTAATGTACCACTGAATATGTTCTTCTAATTTATGCTGTCTAAACCATTGAAAAAAATGAGTGGAAGTTGCTAAATCATATAGAGAAGGACTTAGTAAGCAGGAAAGGATGCAATATTTTGACAATCTAAAGTTAATAGGTGGTAAAGATGCATACAAGCAGTATTAATTAAGATATTAGACTAATATTTCACATACCTGACTGGAAATGATAAGAACAAGCATGAATGTTGTCAAGATTCTTGCCCTGGAAATTATGGTTCAGTTTGGACAACCACAAATAACTTTTGTTCCTCAGACAGTTTTTTGCACTCTTTGTTATAACTTTTGACAGTCTATAGTACTCCAAATGTTTTTTCCCAGTCCGACCGATTAGTACAGCCCAAAGACAATAAATGACAATTTTAAGCTGCAATAATCAACCAAATATAGAACTTGCCTTCAGTTGAGCTGCATTGTTTTCCGTTCAGTGCCACCAATCGTGAAGACAGTTTTACAAAAGATCTAACTCTAACATAATGAACTCATGTCATGACAGCAGCACTAATGTCTGAAACATTTACAGTGGAATAACACTGTGTAATATAGATAGGTGTAGACAGTATAAAGTGTATACCACACAGTATTCAGTACATAGTAAGCTAGTATTCCACTCGGAACATAGCTTTGGTTCAATTCTAAGTTACACTGTAACTTGTTCTTCATTTTTACCTTTACTGTCTCCCTTACACCTTTCCTCTTTGCCCTGTTTTTCTCTCTTGTTCTCTTCTGTCTCTCTACTGCATATCTTTCTCCACTGACTTCAGGCACTGAGGGGGAGGTCACTGCTGAAGCCCACTGAAGAAATCCAACCAACTTTAAATATTTTACGCAATTTTAAATGAAGCCCATGAATGATAGATCACAGGAGAGAGAGAAAGAGAGAGAGAAAGAGAGGGGAGGAGGAGGTGAAAAAGCCCAAACCTGAATCCTCCCTAATGATTAGGAGCTGTCCATCTCCCCTGTACAGTCCTTATTGGAAACCAGAGTGTGTTTATATAGCAAAGAGCCTCTCATTTGAGCAGCTATAGGTACATAGAACCTTCAACACTTATATGAATATATGAACTGTTTCATATATATTGAGGTCTATTCATATACTGTTCAACGCAATTTAACACCTGTGTTTGATCAGAGGAAGGAATGTTTTATATACGTATAGATATATAGATAGATAAATGTTTTCATATAAGATTACTTTACATATTAAATATTAGATATGAGAGTACTTGTATACAAGATTTATGTATTTGAGGAGACATTTGATTTTTAATTTTGTGAGATTTTACAATCGCAGAAGATTTTCACCTGAGCTGTGAAATCCACAGCGTGGCAAGAGTGTCATCTGGTGGATACAGGTAGTAACAACGTTTATAGAGCTCTTTTGTTTCAACAGGGATCTTCTGTTATTTTGAGATGAGGAGCTGAGACCTCTTGAGAAAGCCAGGATCTCTCGTAAGTCAGATTTTCATTGACGTAATCACTTTTTATTCATCCATCTATAACTAAATGCAAGTGTGGCCGGATAATGTTCACTTTATTGAATATGTTTCATATTACTTTATCACATACTGTAGCCTACTTAGGCACCCTTTATGAGAATTTCACATTTTATTTTATATTAGGCCCAAGTTTTCTACTAGGAAGTGTAGTTATAGTTTATGTGTTTAGGATACTGATTTCATAAAGATAACTCTTGATTTAATAGAAATCACGTTTTGTAATGATATAACCATCGTTAATGAGGTAAATGCCTTAGTTTCCTGTGGTAATTAGTTATCCCGCCGTATAAATACGGTTACTACACATGACTATGGTGGAAAATAAATGATTATTGATCCTACCTTCTCTTAGTAAGATATTCCTTTATGTTTCCACACCGTTCACAGTAATGGAGTAGAGTTTTACTCGCTAAAACACTTATGTAAGTGACTTGCTAATAACTCTTTCGAGGCAATTGTGCAAAAAAACAAAAAAAACAAACAAAAAAAAAAACGTAGGCGGAGCGTTACGTATTTATTAACTGTTCGCGAGATAAAGATAGCCATTAAGAACAGAACTAAAAAAAACTATAAACATTTATACATAATGTTTATTTAGTTATTGAATCTGTATGTCTTCACATGATAAATAAAAATTAGATAAAATGGCTGGTAAATAGCGTTTTCATTCACGTCATCAATCGAACATAATGGCGGCACTGAACGCAAATAATGTGCATATTTTGCTGATTATTGCTCCTGAAAACGGTCAATTATTGTCATGTTTTGGGCTGTACTAATCGGTCGGAAAAACGTTTGGAGTATTATAGACTGCCAAAAGTCATGACAAATCAAGGAGAACAGTGCAAAAAAAAAGGCGTTTGTGGTTGGCCAAACAAATCTTTTCCAGTCAGACAGGTGAAATATTAGGATAATATCCTAATTAATACTGCTAATGTGCATCTTTGCCACCTATTAACTTTAGTTGGTCAAAATATTGTGCCCTTTCTGCTTACTAAGTCCATCTTTATATGATTTAGCAGCTTCCACACGTTTTTTTCTGGGATTTAGACAGCATAAATTAGCAGAACAACATATTCAGTAGTAGCCTACATTAACTGTGCACTCCATGCTGTTGTTTACATCTGAGTATCACCAATATACTGCAAAAAATGATTTTCTTACTTTTTTGTCTTGTTTCCAGCCAAAATATCTAAAAAAATTTCTTAAATCAAGGATGTTCTAGACAAGTAAAAATTGTCTTGTTTTCGGAAAAAAACAAGTCAAAATTAAGTGTGTTTTTGCTTGAAACAAGCAAAATAATCTTGTTTTTTTTTTTTTTCCAAGTTATTTTTGTTTGTTCTAAGCAAAAACTCACTTAATTTTGACTTGTTTTTTCTAAAAACTGGAAACAAGACAAAAAATCGAAGTAAGAAAATCAGTAACTGACCAAATCATGACATAACTGCAAACCCTCTATATCAGGGTTCCTCAAATCTTGCCCTGGAGGGCCAATGCGCTTCAGAGTTTAGCTCCAACCCTGATCAAACTCACCTACCTGTGATTTTCTAATGATCCTGAATACACTGATTAGCATGCTCAGGTGTGTTTGATTAGGGTTAGATCTAAACTTTTCTGGAAAGTGGATCTCGTGGGCCAGATTTGAGGATCCCTGCTCTATATCTTCCTAGAAAGTCCTATAGAAGGCATCTGCATTAAATAAATAGCACAATGAGGACACAGCGACACCTAGTGGTAAATTATGGCCAAAGGAAAAACTTTATTACTGAAACAAAACAATGTAATATAAACAATTGAAAACATTTCACCACATTGTTTAATTTGGCCATTTTAAATAGTTGTAAATCTCAATTTGTGTACAGTACATGAGCCAACCAGTTCAAACATTCCAAGTTTTTTTTTCCAGAACAATTTTTGTTAAAGAAACATTTTATAAAGCTCAAAATTTATGAAACAACTGTCAAATAATATTGATCCGAGGGTGTGGTTGAGCAGCATTGCTGACCTGCATGCAAGCTGATTCAATTCTCTCATTAAACAAGAACACACACTGGGACTGAACAAATAAAGCAATATCATCTGACTAAGTGCTTTTTAAACATTTGTGATCACATTTATGTGAACAGTACTTTAGAAGGACTTTAATAACCTCCTCTACTTGAAAGAGTCGCATTCAACATCAAACTGTCGTCCAAAAATAATAAAGCATCTATATATACAAAACTTCAAGTCAACTGACCAGTTTATATTTCCTTTCTACTGAAGTGTTCCTAAATTGCGCAGAGAACAATAAAATATGTGCCGAAACAAACAAAACAAAAATAATAGCATATACCAAAAAGGGACAAGCATGAAAAGCACATATTCATAATGCTTGGTGACATAGTTCTGAAACAAACAATAACTAGTGTTTTCTATATATATATATATATATATATATATATACTCTCTATATCTCTCTCTTATCTATTCCGTTTTGTTTATTTTCTTTTTACACATCTAGACAATATAGCTCTGAAACATTTTTGAAAATAAGAATTACAATAAACATCTAATAATGCATTAATCAGTCTTAAGATTCTCACATTTTTCTCAAAATTGTCTTTACATTAGCAGCGGGTTATTCAAACAACTCTTCACTTATTTTAAGGACTGGATTAGGACATAGTAAATCACACATACAAAGTGGGGGGAAAGGTACCATTAGTGCAACAAGCAATGTAAAAATAGGGAAAAAAAGCAAAGAAATAAGACAGTAGACAAACGAAATCCTCTCGGAGGAGACAGGCCAGTGTATTTCTGTTAAGTTGTTGAACCTTCCTGTGTGTTGGCTGAAATATAAAGTTTTAAACAATTAGTTTTAGAATTAGACTTCAAAAAAACACTGATGCTGATGATTTTGGCTGAACCAACCTGTCAGATCTCTAAATTTTCTTTTTGCTTCAGCTCTTTCTTCTGAGTCAAAGTACCACACAGTAATTGCATACCTGTGAGACAAAGCAGACACTTCAGCATGATGCCACAAAATCATATTAACATTTAGTATGATAACATTGAACGCTAATACTAACCTTGTAGCGTATGATGGTTGAACTTCATGAGGGTTCCTGCGATCTGACCAGAACAGCAGAAGTCGGTCAAACAAAGGTTCGACGTCGGCTACGTAAGGTTTTCCTTCAGGAAAGATCCTTAGCAATCCGCCATGTTCCTAAAAAAAAACAGTGACGTTTGATTAATTAACATTGTACAGTATATATTTTGGAAATGAATTTCGAAACAAACTACTGGAAAGTCTACCTTTGCATTCCAGTTTTTATTCAGATAGTAAATACAGGTGACGCAGCGGCCGTCTGCATTAGGGTTATCTACATGTTTCACATATCCTGCTCCATTTCCTGGATAACAAGCCACCATTGCCTGAAAAAGAAGACACATGAAACTAAGCTTGATAGATATTATACATTTTAGCACAGAAAAGTCTATTTCAAGGCAAACATGCTAATGAGTAATTATGAAACTGAAAAATATTTATCATATTTAATTTTATATATATACAAATCTACAAATTATTGACTAATTGCTTCTTTTTTTTCCTTTTGAACAAGTAGAGACAAGAATTACGTTTGTAAAGTTGTAAAAAACAATGTTCAACAATTGACTATACAACAATTGGTGGTTCTTAAAATTTTTTTTTTCTTACACTTTGCCTGCTTTAGTATCAAAAGATTAATACTTTTCTAATCTACACTACCAGTCAAAAGTTTTTGAACAGTAAGATATGTAATGTTTTTAAAAAAAAAACAAAAAAAAAACTGCTCACCAAGCCTGCATTTATTTGATCTAAAGTACAGCAAAAACAGTAAAACCGTGAAATATTTTTACCATATAAAATAACTTTTTTCTATTTGAATACATTTAAAAATGAAATGTATTCCTGTGATTTTAAAGCTGAATTTTTAGCATCATTACTTCAGTCACATGATCCTTCAGAATTCATTCTAATATTCTGATATGCTGCTCAAAAAACGTATTATTATTATTATTATTATTATTATTATTATGTTGACAACGGCTGAGTATAATTTTTTCAGGTTTCTTTGATGAATAGAAAGTTCAGAAAAACAACATTTATCTGAAAAAATATGAATGACAAATAAAAATACAAATATGATGACAAATATTAGTTTTCTATATGAACATTCTCTTCAAACTTTGCATGCTTTAGTATCATAAAATTAATAATTATCTAATCTATCTTGTGGGTTGTTGTTGTTGTTTTTTTTTTTGTTATAATGCCAAAACATTCAACACAGAATGGAAAAAACGTTTCTCAAAATTCAAATATTTATATAATGTTTTGTTGAGTTAAAAACAAAACAATATATCTAGAAACATAATATGCCAAACAAAAAATACAATTCTAAAAAAATGTTATTATAAAATTGTTATTATTAGTTTAAAAGAAAAAAAATATTAAACTAATCAGTTTTCATGTCACATTCGTACATTTGTTTGACTAACAAGAGTATTTGAGAAATTAACTAGCTGATGCTTGAATATATACATATATAATAAAGGAATAATTCACATCCATGGAGGAAGCATTATTATGGATTATGGAATTTATATTTTGGCCAGAAGTGATGGTTTAAAGTTAAAATGCTTTGATGCTTTTGTTTCTTACAAACATGCAGCTTTTCACTTCTCAAGACGTTAACTGATGGACTGGAGTCGTGTGGATTACTTATGAATTATTGTGATGTTTTATCAGCATTTTTGACTCTCATTCTGATGGCACCCATTCACTGCAGAGGATCCGTTGGTGAGGAAATAACGCAATGCTTAATTCCTCCAAATCAGATGAAGAAACAAACTCACTGCATCTCAGATAGCCAGAGGGTGAGTACATTTTCAGCAAGTTTTCAGCAAATTTTTGCATGATTTAATTCTTTAGTTAAGCATCGGCTCCATCTTGGAATGCTTACTATCTAATAATGTTCAAAACGAAGCATTTTATTTCTCCTCTCAGCAGATCCCATTTAACCCCTCCCAGCCCTCACATATACACACACAATGGGGGTAACAGTCACCGGTGCCCATGTTTACATTTCTGCAGACAGGTCTTTATCATGATCACGTTCCCACAATACGAGTGCACACGCAAGTTTGTCGTCATAGGGCAATGTAAACATGTAGCTGCACAGAGAGCAGGAGGAAGTGTGTGCGTGCGCGAGTGTATGTGTACATGCGTGGCTAAAGAGAGCAATCTTGGCCAGCAGCCAGCGTGCTGAGGGTTTAATGACAGTGCTACGTGTTGAGCGTGAGTCTACAGCACCACACAGACTTCAGCTGCGACGGCCAACTAGCGTACACAATCCAGAGCTCTGATTCAGCACACTTAACCATTTACGCCCACTTGCCAATTCAATACGAAACCATTTCAAAACAGAGTTATGAAATGTAAATACTCTTTATTCGCTTACTAAAGAAGAATTGCACTAAAACAGTTTATTAAGTGCTTATGAAGTGCTTTTTTATTCAAAATCTGTCATTTATGATGTCTTTTTTAAGAGACCAAAAAGTTTTTAGGGCAGCAAAGAAAAATTATTTAAAACAAAAAACACTAATTTTTCACAATTTCTCTTATTCCTATCTTCTAGACAAAGTTTGAAACTCTTTATTGCTAGCACTTCTAGTGATAAAATCACTTTTATTCCTCATTTGTAAGCCACTTTGGATAAATATGTGTAAATGACTGATTTAATACTTTCATTCAGCAGACTTCCAAATATGGGAAAAGCTAGACAAACAAAAATACTAAATATCCTTTTTCTTTTAGAAGGACACTATAAAGCAAGTAAAACTTGTGGCTCTTAAACATCCTGTTGCTTCACTCAGGGCCTCCTGCAACCCGGAGTACATCGGCGCAGTGAGAGGAGTCACGTAGTGTTCACAACATCAGAAACTGAAAGCCTATCTGTGCCATTCATCACCAGGCACAGTATAGACAGTGTGTGCCAAGGCACTCTACTGTAACTGCTCGAAAACAAAAGAGCCAAACAAAGACAGAAACTAATGCTTAATGGAGTGAGAACCTGTATTCACACGGATGAGCAAACAAACTACTCTGAAATAATTAAAAACTCATAAAAAATAAAAAGTTGTAAAGTAATGTTAATCATGTATACTTGTGTATACACTACCGTTTCAAAACTTTTGGAGGTTTTTTTTTTTTTGTGGGGGGGGGGGGGGGACTTTATAATTTTGTTTAGCTAGGGTGCTTGATTTAAAGTGACAGTTACAAAAGATTTCTTTTGAGTAAGTGTTCTTTTAAAAAAATGTTTTTCACCAAAAAAAAAAAAAAGCAGCACAACTTGATCTTGAGCAGCAAATCAGCATATTAGAATTATTAGAATTAGATTTCTGAAGGATCATGTGACTGTGAAGACTGGAGTAATGACGCAGAAAATTCAGCTTTGCATCACACATATTTTAAAATATATTAAATTAGAAAACAGTTCATTTAAATTGTAATATATATATATATATATATATATATATATACACACACACACACACACACACACACACTATTTTTTGTTTAGGGGAAATAAAACATTTAAAAATGTACACGTGCATAAAAATATATTATATATTATTCATTTATTTCATATTTATCTTAAATATACACATGTGCCTTTTTATGTATACCTATATATATATATATATATATATATATATATATACACACACAATAAATGTACACAGTAAACATAAACACACATATATTTTACATATATGTAAACACACTGTTTTGGATATAATTAATTGATTTGACAGCACTTATTTATATATAGGACACGATTAATCATGATTAATCAATTTTACAGTGTGTGCGTGTATAATGTAAACAAACTTTTATTTTGTGTAATTTTATATATATATATATATATGATAGATAGATTTATTTTTTGTGATATATATATTTTTTTTAATTTTTCTTTTGGATCTATATATATATAGGATGAGATTATATATATATATATATATATACACACACACACACACACACACACACACACAGACACACTATAATTATTATTATTAATATTTATTCGATTTAATAAAAAAAGTTCTTAGTAAAAAAATCATAGTTCAAGTTGTAAATATCCATATGTAAATGGATATTTATAAATATGCAAAACTAAGTTTAAGGACCATTTTTAACTACTTGAACCTATTAACTTGTACTGATTTTTGCATTCAATAATGACTAATTTACTTTTACTCTTATAAAGGCTTACCAGCGAGTAGGCTATAAAATGCATACACATAGATAATAATAAACATCAAAATAGGCTGCATTATTCAAACCCTAACCCTGATTTCCTATCATTTAAAAAATATTCCCAATCATTAGTTTTTCAACTTTTGAAAGTGCGCTGAGAAGGGTGTGTGATAGTAGGTTACACGTAGCCTATGTTTTCAGCATTAATGACGTACATTTAGCTGCCACAAATGAACAGCGAAAACACGTTTCTTAAGACTTCTAACTGAAGATACATTTATGCTTATCAGAATCGTATCAAGTTGTTAGCGTTATTAAATAGTTACGACAAAAAAGTTACATCGTTTAATTACTCAATTCAAATACAGACGAAAGTTTCTCAGCTGATGCATTCTTAGTTTTCAAGCACTTCGCAGTGCAATAATGCTTACCTTTGACCTTGCGCGAATACTTTTGCCCAGTTGACCCACACACAGAGAAATGAGTTTGTCTATGAGTGTTAATAAGAAATTGACAGCCTCCGTGCCCCTCTCGGTCCCGTTAACCCATGTTATTTTGTCTCCTCTGATGCTTCTCCTGCAAACTCCATTGCTTCGCCTGGCCAGCTGGCCGTCGTTGAGAAGCCCACAATAATGCATGCGTTTGACCTGACCCAGAACCATGTGGCCCGCGATGTCCCCCAGAAAATGATCCACGTAAAAGAAGCCTTGGTCCAACAGAGCCGGAATCACTTGCTCTAAAGCCAAACTCTCCAACTGCGAGTCCAGTGTGTGCTGAAGAAATGGCATTTTGTCTTGCGCTTCTTGCATTCAAATGAACGAAAGTTTTTCAAAGTGATTTCTAATGCTACGGACTCGTCCCTCAAGAGACGGATAAAGAATAGCAGATGCAGCAGGCAGCAGCTGTAGGTGGGCTTTATAATCGCTCTGCGTGAGGGTCCATGAGCGCAAGAGGATCAGAGCCCAGCGCACCTGCGGAGCATGTGGAACGTGCAGAATGTGTGTCGCGCTTCAGTGGGCGGATATTCTTATGAAAACCTCATTCAGTGCGTTAAAGTTCAACAATGAAGGGCTGGACAATGCATGTTTCCCATGACTCAAATTTCATCTTCCTATAGGGGGCGCTTGGCGGCTCCAAAAGCCGAATCCTCCATTCAGACGCGTTCAAATATCAGGATATTTTTGTCTTACAGGAGACACTTGTTTACTTTAAACTATGTTATTTAAAAAAATATAAGTTTGTAGATTTGAACCTTACGTACAAAAACAGAAACTGTCCTGCGAAATCGCTATGAAATTATTAAATCGTAATTTAATAATCACAAACGACCCTGATTGAGCCATCTACAAAAACGCTGAGAAAAGGAACGGGTGTCACGTGATATCGCCGCCTACGTGCTACTTCAGCAGTTGTCTGAGATATCATTTACATATGAATAGTGACACTGAGATACTTTATCCATTGAAATGGAAATACAATTAAGCATTCTTTGATGATAAACCAGTAAGGGTAAAGTGACAGCCCTCATTATTATAATGGAGATGCATGAACAAATGTTTGCTCTGTGAAGAATTGCTTTTTTTAAATGTACATGTAAATTTTAAAAATCAGTTTTAATATAAAAAACATATAGAAACAAATATTGTTTGGCTCTGTGAGGAATTGCTAATAGGTTTAAGTCGCTTTTAAAAATGTAAATGTAAATAAATACAAATATTTGAAATAAAAAGCAACATGTAGACAAATAGAAACAAATCTTATTTGGTTATGTGACAAATTACTAATGTTTGTCTATTATAAGCCAGTTTTTTACATGTAAATATAGATAAATAAAAATAGTTTAAATAAAAAATAACAGAAACAAATTTGGCTCTGTGATTAATTACTAATCACTTTTTTAAAATGTAAATGTAAATAAAAATAAAATAGAAACAAATATTGTTTGGCTCTGTGAAGAATGACTAATGTTTGTCTATTATAAGCCACTTTTTTAAAATCTAAATAAAAAACAATAACAAATAAATAAAACAGAAACAAATCTTGTTTTACACTGTGACTATTTATTAAAGTTTGTCTAATAAGTCACTATTTTAAAATGTAAATGTAAATAGTATTTTAAATAAAAAAAAAAAGAATGAATATAGAAACAATACAAACATAATATTGTTTGGCTCTGTGACAAATGTTTGTCTATTATAAGTCACTTTTTAAAAATGTTAATGTAAATAAATAAAATATTTGAATTAAAAAATAAAACAAGAACAATATAAAAACAAATATATTGTGACAATATCGTGATATATTATAACCTGTGACGAATCATTAATGTTTGTCTGTTATAAGTCACTTTTTTTAAATGTAAATGTAAATAAATAGTATATCTGAATTAAAAAGTAAAAGAGAAACAATACAGAAATACGTATAAACAAATATTGCGTGACTTTTTTAAAAATGTAAATTTAAATAAATAAAAATATTTTAAACAAAATAGAAACTATATAGAAACAAATACAAACATATAGGAACACATTGTTTGGCTCTTTGATGAATTATAATCCCTGTCTATTATAAGTCACTTTTTAAATATTTAAATAAATGAAAAAATATATATAAAAAAAATAAAATATGAACAATTTAGAAACAAATAAAACAGAAACAAATGTTTGGATCTGTGCCGGAGTTGCTTTTTAAAATGTAAACGTAAATAAATAAAACTATTTTAATTAGCTAATTAAATTAGATTTACATTTATATTTCAACTAAAATATTTATATAGGCCTGCTATTTATATTTAATACATGGTTACAGGAAACAAATGAGTTAAAAAAAAAATCATATTTAAATTTTAAACTGAAAATGAAAAAATAATTAATTTATTTATGTAGGCCTATGTATTTGCTGTGCATTTTCTGCATTTTTGCTCTGTACGTACGTGACATCCTCCAGGTCGCTAAGCCCCGCCCACATAAGATCTCTAATTCCTACATTCACGCCATTCTACCGTCGTGTTGTATTTCTACGAGTTCAACCCAAGTGTGCCGATTTACAGTCCGTAGTGCCCAGCAGGGTCAGACCACAGCAAGAAACACTAATCTCATGCATGCTTTACATGCCAAACATTTCATGATGAAGGAAAAATATTAAAACGGCCTAAACGAGACCCCAAATGCTTTTACCCAAATGACCGCGTCTTATAATTAAAGTACGTGGCACTGTAACGTTTATGAGCTCATTTTATGGTCATACCCGACCGCCATTGAGGAGCCGAAGAACCGCATGTACGCGCACAAATCTCTCGCATGTGGAGGGGCGTTTTCAAAAAGTGCAAAAACGCAGCTCTTCGATGTGCTTTTAATGCATTTTATAGATTTGCGAATGAAAAAAGCAATACAAAAATTCTATTCAACAAGCTACACGTGCATCTCTTATGATCAGCTTCAAAACATTGCATTGCAATGCTTTTATCATGTTTCCAAAGCATACAGATTTCTTTAGGCTTGTCATTGGATGCTTATGGGAACTTTTGGAGCAACTCATTCATTCAGGTAAAGTGCACGAGCAACACTCACCTTATGTCTTCCTCTGATTTTGAACTTGTCCAGTTTGCCGTCTGCACACGTGATGAGCTTGTCCATTCGGGTCAGCAGATAGCCAATGTTTTGGCAGCCGCTTTCGGTGCCATCGACCCATGCAATCTTGTCCCCTCGAATAGCTTTGCTTTTGTTTAGTTTTTGGCTCACTAACTGTCCATCCTGCATGTTGCCATTCTGATGAATGCGCCTCACCTCCTGCACAACGCGCTCTCCGATCCTTTCTCCTAGAAAATTATCAACTATACACAAGCCGTAGGAGTTCATGCACGGGACTATGTATTGCGAGACTAGTTTGTGTGTGTTTAGTCGTTTGTGCTCTTTAGATTTTGCCCGGTTACTGCGGGGCTTCCTGAGCTCTCTGGGCAGCTCCATGCGTCCACTAGTTTCATCTGGACACCTGTGCTGATCATTTCTGATCGCTTGGTCTTCGGAGGGCTGCTCGGCAGCCTGTTTTCCCTGATACTCTGCCATCGAGTCGAGTGTAGAAGAAGTGCCGTGTGCGCACTTGATGTCAGATGAAAGGGGAGAGTCTGAGTACGTGAACACCATCACATGTGTCAAAGCCTAATTTAGAGATTACACAAGCCTGGACAGAAAAGATTTTGAAGGATGAAGGATAATTACTTCTTATATGTCCTGGAGAGAAAAGCATGAATGTCAATATCAATAAAAGTCCTTGTCAGGATGTATTAGTCATTTATTTGACGCATGAGTTTTAGTATGTGCCTTTAAAAATGCTGTTATAATAATAATAATAATAATAGTAAACAGGTTATTATTAATAATAATAATTATGAATGTATTATTATTATTTGGAAAATCTGACCATAAGTGGGCCGTTCTATAGAATTGTGTGATATCCAAGGTACATATTTCTAGTAACTGTGCAGTTAATTCTCATTTTGTATTTTCAGAATGTTTTGGAATATTTGTCCTCTCCCCAAATTTGTCACTACTGAAACACAATAATATATAATTTAATTAGAAGGGTTATATTGATCTATATATTGCTATTAAAAAAAAAAAAAAAAATCAATAACAATTAAATTTTTAACAATATTTCAAGCATGAATTATAAGATTTGCTGTATTTTGAATCCAATTTTTCATTTTAAAAGACAAAAAGTTGATCATTCTGATTTCAAATATAAGGATTCATTAGTTTGAATATACATTGAACCAAACACTATCATAACATCTTAGTTGATAATTCAATACACCTTATTTTTGACAAAACATCCCATGTTTTGGTAGTGACAGTAAGGCTTTGGTAGCGACCACATCACATTACACAATTTTAACTTGCATAGTAAAGCATTACTGAAACATACTAAAATACTATAAAATATACTTTAATTATGTTTATCTCCCCTAAATATGGAGGAATATGTGTTCCCAATGATGACATGTTTTGCTAATGACTCTCAAAAAAACAAAGATGTCACTATTTGTTTCACATATTTCACATATTTGTCGCTACCGAAACAATCATGACCAAAACATTTGGTGCAGTTTCGGTAGCGACAAATAGATGTCACTACCGAAACTGCACCAAATGTTTTGGTCGTGATTGTTTCGGTAGCGACAAATTTATGGGATGATACCTTAAAAAACTAAGATGTCACTACCGAAACTTCACTAAATGTTTCAGTCGTGACTGTTTCGGTAGCAGCAAATTTATGGAATAATACAAAAAAAAAACAAAGATGCCATTACCAAAACTTCATGTTTCGGTCGTGACTGTTTTGGTAGTGATAATTTTGTGAAATGACACCTAAAAAAACGTAACATGGCACTACTGAAACTTCACTAAATGTTTCAGTCGTGACTGTTTCGGTAGTGATCATTTTGTGGGATAACACCCAAACAAACAAAGATGTCACTATCGAAATTTCACCATGTTTTGGTCGGTTCTGTTTCGGTAGCAACAAATTTATGGAATAATACTCAAAAAAACAAAGATGCCACTACCAAAACTTCACCACGTTTCGGTCGTGACTGTTAATTTTAGATACTAGGTACTTTTGATACCTAGCTCAAAGATGCTAATCAGCACATGGTTAGCTAGCACAGTTCTGAACAGTTGTACACATATAAAAACTAAATGTTACAGAATAACTCACACTTCATACTTTTGAACACATTTACTTCAAAATGATGGGACCTATCTACTCACCATGTAGATATGAGAGAGAGGGACACATGAATGTTTTCTGATCATAAATGTAGGCATGTGGTTAAAATCAGTTTCAGATGTTTCGGTAGTGACATGACTTTCTTTTTTTTTTACATAAAAACAAAGAAGAAAAAATTATATATATATATATATATATATATAATATTAATTATAATGTTTCGGTATTGCTAATTTTATGGGATGATACCTAAAAAACAAAGATGTCACTACAAAACGTCACCATGTTTCGGTCGTGACTGTTTCGGTAGTGATAATTTTGTGAAATGACAACTAAAAAACGTAACATGGCACTACCGAAACTTCACTAAATGTTGTGATCATTTTATGGGATAACACCCAAACAAACAAAGATGTCACTACCGAAATTTCACCATGTTTCGGTTGTGACTGTTTCGGTAGTGATCATTTTAGATAAAAACTAAATGTTACAGAATAACTCACAAAAAAGTGTTTAATTGTATAAAAAAGGTGTTTGGTAGTGACGTTCTTTAAAGTTACACACAGATTATTCATACTTTTGACCACATTTACTTCAAAATGATGGGACCTGAGAGAGAGGGACACATGAATGTTTTCTGAAAATAAATGTAGGCATGTGGTTAAAATCAGTTTCAGATATTTCGGTAGTGACATGACTTTCTTTTTTTTTTTTACATAAAAACAAAGAAGAAAAAATTATATATATACATATATAATATTATTATAATATAATATTTTTACTTATATATTTCTTTTTTTTTTTTTTTTTTTTTTTTTTACTTCACTATTTAAAAAGAAAAAAAAAACTTCAGATTTCCAGAAAAGATGTTAACTGATGAAAGATAATTACGTCTTACATGTAATGAAGGGAAAATCATACATTTGACAGTCAATAACAATAATGCGCATGTGTCTGAGCCATTAAAATGATGTTACAATAATAATTTATGATGCTGTTGTTGTTAAATAATAATAATAATAATAATAATAAAATCTGCTTTTCTAAGTTCAAATGATTACGTAACGCATTGAAAACATTGAAAGTGCAGAATCCTAAATATTTCTTCTTTAGTTTTTTTTTTCGTAACTTAAGTTTTAAAAGTTCAAAACAAACAAAAATACATTTCCAGATTAAAATTTGAAAAAGGAATCAGATTTTTCTTGTTAATTCTAATAACTATGATGATATATGTATATAAATAAAGCTTACTGATATCAGTAAGTCACTCATGTAATGCATATGTGTCAGTGAAACAATTAAAACACTGTTATAATAGTAATGTATTTCTAATTATTATTTGTAAAAGATTCTATTACTAACAAAATCTGTAACGCTTTACAATAAGATGTCATTTGTTAACAATAGTTAATGTATTAACTAACATGAACGAATAATGAACAGTGCATTTATTACACTATTTATTAATCTTTGTTAATGTTAGTTAATAAAAATACAGTTGTTCATTGTTTATTCATGTTGTCCTACAGTGCATTAACTAATGTTAAAAAGCACAACTTGTAATTGTAATAATGCATTAGTAAATGCTGAAATTAACATTAAGATTAATAAATGCTGTATAAGTATTGTTCATTCTTAATTCATGTTAACTAATGTAGTTAACTAATGTTAACTAATGAACCTTATTATGAAGAATTAGCAGAAAATTAGCTCATTTCACCAGCGACACATTTTTTGACCTAGAAATAATGCAGAATCTTAAATATTTCTTCCTTATTTGTTTTTAGCATATCTTATGTTTTAAACTTTTTTTTTTAATCAGTTTTTTTCCAAAGGCTTTGCCAGTCATTCATCTTCAGTTCACTGTTAGTTCTTTTATCATCAAATCTCAGCTGTTTAATCATTTTTGTATGTTATCTGAAAGTCTTTTCGCGCTTCCTGTTACGGTCATGTTAATCATTCTTTTTCTCTTGATCTCACTGTGCAGTGCACAAGGAGTTAAATGTGATGTGGCTCTGAAATGGCTTGAAACACGACAGAATGCACGTTGATTTGCTAAAAATAGCAAGGAAATAATTAAAGCCGTATCACAGACGTGACGTTTGTACTGACCCGAATGACAGATATCTGCTGGCTTTGGTTTCTGCAGACAGAAAGGTCAGAGGGATCCCACATGTTGCACAGTGGAATATGATATGATGTTGTGATGTAAATGACCGTTTCTGATGATACAACATGCATCAGTTCGCCTCAGAATTTCCATGGGAAAGTTGTAGGTAAAATGAATATTATATGTGCAAGAAACTATTAAATAACTGTATTTAAGATAATGCATGCAACCTGAAAGCTGTTTGGGCCAGAGTAACAACATCTATCTTTAAAGGAACAGGTAACCAAAAAATGAAAATTTGCTAAACGTTTAACTTGAAAATTTTTAAAGTTTGTGAATCTGAAAAAAAATAAAAATAAAAAAAAATATCAATTTTTGAAAATTAACATACAGGTCCTTGAAAATGCTTGAATTTATTTGGTGCAAGAAGTTTTCTGAAAAAATTCCATATTAATTATTATAATTTTTATAATTCCATCTGGTCCGCTAATGTGTTATTTTACCAACACTTCGTGGCCTATGCATACTAGCTTGCTTGATTTACGTTAGTTATGTGCATTAATGACAAATAGAATATCAGATATGTCATATGGCCAAAAATAAATGCAACAAAAATGTTTGACCCATGAAAACTGTTGTAACCTTGTAACCTTGCTCTCACTCAAAATGTGTCCCCACATTAAGGCATTGAATTTAAGTGTATTGGACCTGGAAAGTCCTTGAAAGGTCCTCAAATTTGAAAGTTAACCAAGGTGTGGGAACCCTGGTATTAGTTGTGTTGCTGTCTATGCAGGGTCAGAAAGCTCTTAGATTTCATCAGAAATATCTTAATTTGTACTCTCAAGATGTAGATGAGTTTGTTTCTTCATCAGAACAATGGATCCTCTGCAGTGAATGGGTGCCGTCAGAACGGGAGTCCAAACATCTGATAAAAACATCACAATAATCCACAACTTATCCACCAGTTAACATTTTGTGAAGTGAAAAGTTGAGCTTTTGTCTTCTGACTGAGGCAAGATTGACCTTTTTAAAGGTTTGATGTTGTCTTGAAGGATTTGTTTCTTACAAGCACACAGCTTTTCGCTTCTCTGGAGTGGTGTGGATTACTTTGACATTTTTGGACTCCAATTCTGACGGCACCCATTCATTGCAGAGGATCCTACGTTTCTCCAAATTTTGCCTGGCCTGAGGGTGAGTACTTTTTCATTTCTGTATGAACTGTGTTTTTGAGAGTTGAAAGTGTCATATAAGTTGAACTGGATGTGCTTGTACCAACAGCTGCAATGCTGCCTTGCCCAACAGCGCTTCTTCTTAGAATTGCAACTCTGGCAGGACATTGCTGTACATCTAGAGTGCAAACTCCAGACGACCCGCGATGGCGTACGTGAGAACACCCTCATCCTGTAGTTTAAAGTGTAACCAGCTGCTATTTTCATTTTGAGCTCATGCCAGTGATATGAATCTGAGAGCTGGACATGTCATGTTTGCCGTGTCAAAGCTGACTGTAAACTGAACGTATTCATCCATATCTTCACTTCCACCTGTTTGGCAAGGATCAATATTTATAGACCAGCTTGGTGAAGAAAACAAAATGTTTCACAAATGTATGCGTATTGTAGGTCAACTAAATGTTTTGTTAACCCAGATAACCATTGTAAACAAGTGATAAATATTATCCTCCTATTGAAATGTGGTTTGTATGCACATTGAGACGTGCAGTCGTGCATATAATCTGTAATCATATCCTCTCATGTTTTCCTAACTCATGTTTTGAATATGTATAGCACACATGTATTGCAAAAATGAATCAAGTGGAAGAAAACAAGATTATTATTATTTTTTTTATTACAAATCTAACAGCCATCCTTTGGTAAAACACATTTTTATGTCTCAGTCCTTAGAAAAATAATACTCTTGAGCTATATATATATATATATATATATATATCAAAATTATTATTTTTATACATATATATTTAGAATTTCTGGTTTGATTTTAATTTTGAAGTTGTAGTAATTAATGTTTTTGTCATTTTAATTAGAATTATATATATATATAATTTATGTATTTATATATACATAAAATGTTATTTTAATTTTTCTTATTAATTTTGTAGTTTTTGTCATTTTTCTTTATATATGTACTACATATAAACTACAGATTTAGTTGTATATATTATATCATTTTTATAATTTCTCTTTTGATTTTCATTTTGAATTTAAAGTTATGGTAATTTTATGTTTTTGTAATTTTTTATAGGATTATATATATATATATATATATATATATATATATATATGCAATTTTAGCTTTGTAATTTTAAAGTTTTAGTATTTTTGTTGTCTGTCATTTTTATTTATATACATATATAAATGGATGGAATTATAATAATATAAAATCATAATCATTTAACAATTTTAATGTATATATTTTTGTATATTTATTAATAAAATATATGTAATTGTAATTTTTAATTATTAGTCATTTTGTTGTTTTTGTCATTATTCTTTATATATCTTTATATAGTTTATACATAAACTACAGCTTTATAATTTATAATTTTGGTTTTGATTTTATGTTTTTGTCATTTTCAATAGAAATATATATTGTGTGTGTGTGTGTGTGTGTCAATTTTAAAGCTGAAATAATAAAGAAATATAATTTCAGCTTTAGTAATACATTATATAATCAGTAACTTATTAAAATATTTTAGTTCAGGATTATATTTAAAGCACAAAGGGGACATAAATTATAATTTGAAATTGATTAAATCTTTATTACAAAACCATGTTGATCAGCTAATAATGTAGCAACAGACTAAAATAAATATTAAATCTCTTCAAGATTCAATCGTTTAATTCAGGCATACAATTTTCATAACTAGTGTAGTATTTCATAACTAATGCCAAGATAACATCTGTTATTCATGTTAATGTTTACATACTGATAAAATACATACAAATTTACAGTCAAATGCATCAAAACTTTAGATAACAGAAGAAAAAATATATATACATTTCATACCTTTAAAATGTTTTAAATTTCTCAACAATAAAACAGACTTTTTTTCTGAGGCAGAAACTGAATTTTACTGCACATGAGCTCAATAAATGCCTCAAAGTCATACTAAAGGTCAATTAAAGAGTTTATTTAAGCGTTTTTTTCCGGTTTATGACATGAGCAACCAGTTCTGAAGTATCAACAATGACATCACACAGGTAGGAATTTACCACGTGACTCACAAGGGTCTGATAAAAATAGATTTCCAGTGGTGACAAAAACTATCAATAATTCATCCGTTCACTATATGGCCAACCAAATCATTTCAGGTCAGCCAAAATAAATCTCTATAAAACTATACAAATATGTATACAATTAAATATACACATTTATATCAAAAAATATTTACCATCTGAATAAACCACAAAAACAAGCATTATTAAAAAAAAAAAAAAAAAAAAGTCATACTATTTATATAAAAGGATACATTTCTAGCAAGGGCAGTGTGTGCTTTTGCAGTTGCAGACTATGCTCTTCACACATAATTACACAATTAGACAAGCCTTAATCACACTCCTCAACGTTGGTCTCCTTCAACATAACAAGTGTCCTCGTTTGAAGTAAATCAGACATCGTGGTGAACAGTTCAAGAGCAGTTCATGTTTCTGGCCACTAGGTGGAGGTCGTGAGCAACTGATGAGCACCGCCGATGACGTCACTGGACCACTTCAAAATAGTGTAGTATGGCCATTATGTGCTGAGGCATGAACACATAACCCGTGTAGACGGCCATCGCTGCTACTGTGATCAGGAGAGAATCTGAGAGTCTCGTTAAGGAAATTAGTTTGCAGAAAGAAACAGAGTTAGTATACTAAAACCATTTAAAAAACTTAAAAAAACTTTTAAAAAACCTGAAATAGAATATGTTTTAAAAAAAAAAAAAGGTTTTACTACTAACTACTAACACTGAAATTAAAACTACACTACCAGTCAAACATTTTTGAACAGTAAGATTTTTAATGTTTTTTAAAGAAGTCTGCTCACCAAGCCTGCATTTATTTGATCCAAATTACTGCAAAAACAGTAAAATTCTCAAATATTTTTACCATTTAAAATAACTGCTTTCTATTTAAATACATTTTAAAATGTAAATTATTCCTGTGATCAAAGCTAAATTTTCAGCATCACTACTCCAGTCTTCAGTCATAATCCTTCAGAAATCATTCTAATGTGCTGACCTGCTGCATAAGAAACATTATTATAATTATCAATATTTAAAAGAGCTGAGTACATTTTTCTCAAGATTTTTTGATGAATAGAAAGATCCAAAGATCAGCATTTATCTGAAGAAAAAAAAAGAAAGAAAAAGAAAAAGCTTGTGTAAAGTTATACACTAGACCATTAAAAAGCTTGGAGCTACAATTTTTTGGGGGAAAGATATTATAGAAATTAATACTTTTATTTGACAAGGATGCTTTAAATTGATCAAAAGTGATGATAAAGACACTTATAATGTTACAAAAGTTTTTTATTCATAAAAGAAACCTGAAAAAAAATCTACTCCGCTGTTTTCAACATCACAAATGTTTTTTGAGCAACAAATCAGAATAAATAATTTCTGAAGGATCATGTGACTGGAGTAATGATGCTTAAAATTCAGCTTTGAAATCATAAATAAATTACATTTTAAAATATATTCAAATAGAAATCAGTTATTTTAAATAGTAAAACTATTTCAAAATTGTACTGTTTTTGCTGTAATTTGGATCAAATAAATGCAGGCTTGGTAGAGAGAGCAGAAGAGACCTCTTTAAAACACATTAAAAATCTTACAATTGGTAGTGTATATAGACATAAATGAAAGACTAATAAAATGACAATAACAACAAAATGAGCAAAACTTTAAAATTAAAATAAGAGCTTATATAAAATAATAGTATCTCAATAATTCTTGTAATAAAAACGCTGAAAGAAAACCATGGCTGAGGCTGACATCTAGTGAATAGTTTTGGAGTGTAGCACAGTTTTTCTTAAAGGTGGAGTATTGCTTTAAAATGACACAATGAGATTATAAAGAATTATAAAATGCTACCTACCATTATTTAAAATATAATCTTAATGGGAAAAAAAACTGCCAAGTGTGTCCAAACTTTCGACCAGTACTGTACGTGTTAAACATTTGGCTTATACAGTAAAATTCACATAATTAATGCCATTTTATATGTATTTTTTTATCAGGAGACTACTAATAAAACTAGATATATTACTGTTATAAATATTGTATCTGTTAAACATTAATTATTTGCTAGCTCCAATAAAAAAAATAAAACATTCTGACATTTAATGGATTTTATATACATATTTTATCTACAGACTACTAACAAAAATAGAGGTATTATTGTTATAAATACTGTATGTGCCAAACATGAATTAGTTGCCGGCTTCATTTAAAACACAGTAAAATTTTAACATTTCAAAGAATTTTACATTTTATCAGCAGACTACCAATAAACACACATACACACACACACACTACCAGTCAAAAGTTTATGAACAGTAAGATTTTAATGTTTTTTAAATAAGTCTCTTCTGCTCAACAAGCCTGCATTTATTAGATTTAAAGTACAGCAAAAACAGTAAAAGTTCAAAATATTTTTACTATTTAAAATGTAATTTATTCCTATTATCAAAGCTACATTTTCAGCATCATTACTCGAGTCTAATATGCTGATTTGCTGCTCAAGAAACATTATTATCATCAATATTTAAAACAGTTGATGCAAGGATGCTTTAAACTAAACACAAGTGATAATAAAGGCATTTATAATGTTACAAAGAGTTCTATTTTAGAGAAATGTTGTTCTTCTGAACTTTCTATTCATCAAAGAAACCTAAAAAAAGAAACCTCTACTCAGCTGTTTTTTAACATCATCATCATTATAATAATAATAATAATAATAATAATAATAATAATAATAAATGTTTTTCGAGCAGCAAATATTAGAATATATTAGAATGATTTATGAAGGATCAAGTGACTGGAGTAATGATGCAAAAAAAAATCAGCTTTGAAAATCACATGAATAAATTTTATATTAAAATATTTAAATAGAAAACTGTTATTTTAAATAGTAAAAATATTTCAAAGTTGTACGGTTTTTGCTGTACTTTCGATCAAACAACTGCAAGCTTTGCTGGCAAAAAGAAAGTGCTCAAAAACCTTTGACTGGTAGTGTATATTGATGTTAGAAAGATTACCAATGTACACACATAGCACTAAAACAAGTCAGCTGATATTACTCAGGTTACCGCAGACAGTAAAACATTTCTCTTTGCAGAAAAGGTAAATGAAGCAAGTGAAACTGGTTAGAGTGAAATTTAAGATCGCATGTTTAAGATCCACAATCGTCTTCCAAGCAAGAGACCTGAAAATCAGGTCATGTTGTGTCAATTATTCAAATGTCACACGTCACACTTACCAGAGGCACTTTACATGACTCATTCAGCTCAAAACATCACCCACAATTAAATTCGTCAGAAGTATAGAGTTACTCATACAAAGATAACTTCGAACAGCAATTAATACGAGTCAGCTGTTGCATAATCACATAATAAATGTACGAATAAACGTACGATCGGCACACCAGCCTTCTACAGTCAAACGTCGGTCGAAAATATAAAAATAATTCGAAAAAATAATTCGTTAAGGTTAAAGCATTTTAGTACATTATAACAAAATTTAGTTAATCGTACGATACGACACACTTGAATAGTAAGGAAACAACCTGATACCTTACGTGGAAGTTAGAACTCTTCCCAAATGTTGGTTCTTACACACATACAGCGCTGTATTTTACTAAAAAAGGATACTGAAGATAGTTCTTTCCCAAGGCTCCAACATATACAAAGCTGTAACAAGCAAATATTGGTAATAAAACCAAGATAATTGTTTCCAGGCATCTCCCAACGCCATATTTTCAGTCGGCTCGTGTTGGTCCCACCGCTCCCTTCCGGTCCAGATAATAACAAAATAAAAGCTGGAAAAGAAATGGAGGGATATTGCAGAGTACCAAAATAAAAGTCCCCGTAAAGATGCCGTCATATTTGATATGAATTCAATTCTTCCTATTAAATCAAAATGAAAACATTTGGGTCATTCTATAATGAGGGGTACATTTAGCAATTGACAATGTGAAGAAAAAAGTTTTCCATTATCCCAAAAAACCAAACATTACCTTACATAGCTGCTTTAAAACTATCTATATTGTATAATGTGCTATATGTATCTGTAGGAACCTTTACTGGGTAACATAATTGTCAGTAACTTATTTGGGCCTATAACTAAACTATAACTAGAACTACTGAGCATATGTTATGTTTAGAAATACACTTAGAAACATACGTTTTAGTTAAATTGTCTTGTTAAAATTTGCAGCAGTAATACTTGGGTAACACTGTTGACATTGGATTAATGTATTCTTGACACAGGTTTGCTAGTTTAACCAATATTAGGGGAAAGAGAGAGAACATATCTTCTAGTGTTTCATCCATGTGCTTCTTGAGGAAATATAATACTGTGCAAATTATGTGAGAATGGGACAAACCATTCTTTTTTGAGGGGGGGTTTCTAGTGGGTAACTTAGTTGACAATGGTTTTTTCGGACACAAATAAAACAAGTTATAACACTTATTATTGTTTTTAATAATGTCTTGATAACCTAATCTAACTAAAGACAAAACTATGAAAGGTCATTTTCATGCTTAAATGCAGAGTAGAATGAGCAACTTTATAAAATCGGACAGCTGAATACCAGGGTTTTATGTAATATGAACATCATTTTTTTAACCAAAGATATGGCTTTTTCAACATATAGTAGTGTGATTGGGAAAAATATAATTGTGTACTAGAAAATTAAACATCAGGGCTTTATATTGATGAAAATATATTTTAAAATATACTTCACGGACATGAGATTACACCCACAATTATAAAATGAACCATTTATTCAAAATGACACCATTCAGGTTGAAAGCACTAAGCTCATATGTCACTTCTGTTTCATTTGCATCAATTCCATGCCCTCTGCTGTGTATAAAAATACAATTTAATAAAAGGGAACAGCATATCAGAGAGACAACAGAACAAATTTTATGCAAATATGAAATGTGATTTACATTAGGTGAATCAGGTGTTTACATTTGAACAGAATAGAAATCAAATAAAAAACGTATAAATAAAATCATGTCTAGCCATATTCCCTTTCCCCCCAAAACTTTTATATCTCCCTCTATATGTATGTGCGCATCAAACCAACCAAAATATGTGATTGGGTTTATAAGTCCAGTAAACATCCTTAGCAGTGACTTGCTAAGATGTTGAAGAAATGATACACCTCATCTTTATCATACACAGCCACTTCAGTAGAGCATTCTGTGCAGTTGACTGGGTGATATATCTCCTCTTCATCCATTCCTGCCAAGCGTGCATCAGTCAAACCTGCGCTTGACTCCATTTCAGTCTCTGTTGATGTGGTCGTGGACTCCTGGCGGGCCTTCTTTCTGTGCCGGTTCTGCTTTCTCTTATTGGCGGTTTTATAGCGCAGCACTTCCTCTTTGTTGACTGTGCAGTTCATCACGAACATTGCTCTGTACTGCGTCCGGTATTTTTCATGCCTGCGCATTGAGAAGACTTTTATTAAATAATATTTATTAAATAATCTGCACAGTGCAATATGAACTGAACGTGACCGTACCTCTGACAGTCCAGGCACAGGGTGGTCATACAGGCTGGACAGTTGAGAACAGCGTCACTGCTTGGAAGAGCGTGTGGTTTGTTTCTTCTGTTTGCTGATGGTGGCAGCCGCCTCTGATTTCTGTATCTGTATAGAAAAAGAAAATTGAGATAAGCTCTAAATGTCACAAATATTGGTTATAACTCATATTTATTTAGTGACACAAACTTACTCTTTTCTTTTTGCATCCACCCAAGCCTGGTCTCGATCATCCTCATCTGGGTCGTATAACAGTTCGTCATTTGTGAGAACGGTGCGCTGCTTCCTTCTCAGACCCTGAGAACTGCCTGATTCAGCACAGAAAACCATATTAACTTAACCTATTTACCCTTTATTATGCCTCTTGACCTCACTACACATTATTGCTAAACACAAAAACTAAAAATCAAAACAAAGTACGTTCATCACTGGAAAAACTCTCAAACTGGGTGCTCTAGGCTTAAAAATACAAAAATTTCATAATTACTTCAGTCTTAAGTGTCACGCGATCCTTCAGAAATCATTCAAATATGCTGATTTATTAGGGCTGGAAACAGTTGTGCTGCCTAATATTTGTTTTAGAACCTGTGATACTTTTTTCAGGATTCTTTGATGAATAAAACATTTGAATTTATTTTAATCCTTAAAAAGGTAAAAAGAAATCTCTATCTCTAAATAACATGCAAAATAAATTGATTAACCCTTTTATTTGTTATAATTTGCTTTTATTTAATTTGGAGCTTTTTATTTAACTTTTTAAAAAAAAGAAAAAAAAAAGAATAGAAATCCTTTCTAACAATATACACTACCATTCAAACGTTTAGGGTCAGTACATTTTTTATTCTTTCTTTTTTGAAAGGAATAAATGCTTTTATTCAGCAAGGATGTGTTAAAATGATAGAAAATGATAGCAAAAGATTTATAGTTTGAATAAATGCTGTTCTTTTGAAATTTTTATTCATCAATGAATCCTGAAAAGGTTTTACAGGTTCCAAAAATATATTTGTCAGCACAACTGGTGCCAATATAGATAACTGTAATTAAAAATCAGCATATTAGAATGATTTCTGAAGGATTATGTGACACTGAAGACTGGAGTAATGGCTGATGAAAATTCAGATTTGCATCACAGAAATAAATAATATTTTAAAGTATATTAAAATATAAACCATCAAATAAAATGGAGCCTTGATGAGCATAAGAGACTTCTTTAAAAAAAAACATTACAAGTCTTACTGATCTCAAACTATATATATAATTTTTTTTTTTTTTTTAAGTGAAATAAAAAGCTCCAAATTAAATAAAAGCAAATTAGAACAAATAAAAGAGCTAATCAATTTATTTTGCATGCTATTTAGAGATAGAGATTTCTTTTTACCTTTTTAAGGATTAAAATAAATTCAAATGCCACAAAACTTGTCTAAATAAAACTATACCAATAATAATAAAAAATTACTATTACAATAAAATTCAAACCCTTTGCTTTGGATAAAAACACCAAATAACAAATAACTCCTTCTAAATGAAACCCTACTCTTAAAAATTTGCCCCATGGATAAATATCATTAATAGCATCAAACTGAACTTCCCTTATGTAATTCGAACTTTCTAACTCTAACTTCGATAGTGTCCACAAAAAAAAAAAAAATAATAATAATAATAATAATAAATAAATAAATAAAACATTTAAGAGGAATAGAAAAATCATTAACACTTTTCATTAAAGTTCATTAGTTAACATGAACTAAGAATGAACAATACTTCTACAGCATTTATTAGGCTTAATGTTTTACTAATGCATTATTAAAATCACAAGTTGTGCTTGTTAACATTAGTTAATGCACTGTGAACTAACACGAACAAACAATAAACGACTGTATTTTTATTAACTAAAATTAACAAGATTCATAAATAGAGTAATAAATGTTAACAAATGACAACTTATTGTAAAGCATTACCGAAAAGTCTTATTTCGTAATTAATGATCTCAAAACCTAACCGCATTAACAAGAAAAGTAAACATTTTTGTTTTCTGAATAATTACCAGCTGTGCCATCTTCATCTGAGTCTGAGTCAAAGTAAATGTTGTCATACTCCTCAGTCTGTTGTTTGTTTGCTGTGGAAGTGTTTTCACTGGTCCCAGACGTTTGACCTGTAAATGAAATACTGAATTAAAATTTAAGTTAATTTGTGACCCTGGACCATAAAACCAGTCCTAAGTAGCACAGATATATTTCTAGCAATAGCCAACAATACACTGTATGGGTCAAAATTGTTGTTGTTTTTTTATGACAAAAATTATTAGGATTTTAAGTATGTAACTTAGATATTGTGCAAACTTCCTAAAGTAAATATATAAAAACTTAATTTTTGATCAGTAATACATTGCTAAGAACTTCATTTGGACACCTTTAAAAGTGATTTTTTTTATTTTGTTTGGTTTTTTTTTTTTGCATCCTCAGATTCCAGATTTTCAAATAGTTGTATCTCGGTCAAATGTTGTCCTATTTGTAAAACCTTGAGCTGAAGATGCGGTCCAGCGGCACTCCATGCTCTTCATGGTGCTGCTAAGCTCTGCCTCCATCTCCTTCTCAAACTCATCTCCACTGGAGGACTCGCTCTCCCCCGTCAGATACTCTCTGATCAGCTTCTTCTTCTGATCCGGGGTCCCGTTGAGAAGAATATCCAGCTCATCCTCAGAACTGAGGGAAAAAAAAAACAGTATCTCAATCTGATCTCTGAAGAGCATTTATGGTGTTCATGTTAACAAAACATACCTACAATAATTAAATAGCCATGTATACTTACTAATACTAATGCACTGCTAACATGCACACGGCATATAAAGTAAAATACATAATCCATCTGCTGATGTTCACACGTTTGTTTACATGTTTGCACATAAGAGAGTGTTTTCTGTTATTTACCTGCTTTCGGCTCCTTCCTCATCACTTGGCTCTTCAATCTCATACGAATCATAATCATCCTTTCGGTTCATTTTTCTTATTTCGAGTAAAACACGAGGAAAATAAAACCAGTTTTTGCTTTATTAACACTTCTACACCGGAACGCAAGTTATGGAATATTTCCGGGTCACGCCTTTTGACTTCAAAATAAAGCCGTCAAAATAAAAGCCATTAAAAAGGACACAAACTACAATACCAGGCAAAAGTGTTTGAACAGTAAGATGAAGTAATGTTTTTTTTTTTAAATAAGTATCTTTTGCTCACCAAGCCTGCATGTATTTGATCCAGAGTAAAAACAGTAACATTCTGAAATATTTTAGAACTGTTTTATATTTTAATGTTTTTTAAAACGTAATGTATTCCTGTGATTTCAAAGCTGAGTTTTTAGCATCGTTACTCCAGTCACATGATCCTTCAGAAATCGTTCAAATATTCTGATTTGCTGCTCAATTTATATATACATTTATATATTATTATTATTATTATTATTATATTGAAAACAGCGGATAAGCTGAGGTTTCTTTGGCGAATAGAAAGTTAGGAAGAACAGCATTTATCTGAAATAGAAATCTTTTGTAACATTATAAATGGCTTTTTCATCACCTGCATCCTCGCTGAATAAAAGTATTAATTTCTAGAATTTCTAGAATGTTTTTCTTTGGATCTTTCTATTTATTCATCAAAGAGTCCTGAAAAAAATGTGCTCAACTCTCATAAGTATTGATAATAAAATATGTTTCTTGGTCAGCGTATTAGAATGATTTCTGAAGGATCATGTGACACTGAAGACTGGAGTAATGATGCTGAAAATTTTGCTTTGATCACAGGAATAAATTACATTTTAAAATATATTCAAATAGAAAGAAGTTATTTTAAATAGTAAAAATATTTCACAATATCACTGCTTGATTACGGTCATTTTTATATTTAATAATAACTTAAAGGCTTTTAAAGTTCTCCCTAACCGTATTGTATTAAAGAAAACCCATATTATGCTAGTAAGCTAACAGTCCCTTTATTTATTTGGCCCATTAATTCAAACCATCAGCTTTTCTGTTGACATTAAAAAAAATCCCACTTAAAGTAAACAGCATCATTTATTTTTTGTTATTTTCATGGTCATTTTATCATTGTTATCAGCGTTTACGTCAGCATTCCTCCATCTGAATAAATGGAAGCTTTGGTCACATATTGTGAAAAAAGAAAACAACATTCATATACAGTGCACTTAAAAAAAGTTTGGAGAAAAAAAAAATGCATCCATGTATGATATATATTTTTTTTAACAATGTCATATTAATCTACATTTTAAGGCAAACATACATAAGCGTTATTTGTTAGGAATGAAAAGAAAGAGGAATAAACTGCTTTGCAGAAAATTAGTCTGATTACGATGATCCATAGCTATACGATGAAAACTAACACATGTACAAGGCTTTGAGTGACCATACACTTTAATTGTAATAACAATCAGCTCAACTTGGAACAAGATATCTGAGCAGCATCCACACACAGATCACCAAAACTAACTTCGAAGATTACAACAAGGGAAAACGAAAACAAGCGAAAAACGAAACAGAGAAACGGGACAAAAATAGTCAGGAACGATGTAGCGAATCCCATGGAAAACAATTAACAATTAAAAGTTAAAAATGTGTGATTAAATGAAGTCGTATATCTTGTGCTGTGTGGATCGGGGTGATCTTCCACAGTGGACTGCCTCACTTTAGGGGGGGTTGTGGAGGGAGTATGGTGTCTCTGGTAGTGGTAAGTACAGACGTCTCTTTAGACAAACTGACCCCAGGTATGTTCTCTCCTCCATCTTCCGAATGAAGACGAGACCAAAGCAGGGAAAGCCCTATATGGAGAACCTGGTGTCGACGACCTAAGTGTCCCCTTTCAGGACCCCCAGACAGCTCTGCAGCAATTGTAGATTCCCCTGGAGAGAGAGAGAGATCGTGGCGTATCGTGAATAAACAATATGTGCATCTGACATCACTAAAAAAATGTCACAGTATGAAGTGAACAGAAACCTTGGCATGTTTGAGTTCCAGCTCGGCCAGTTCCACCAAGTTCTTTCTGAACGCTGCTACTCGCCTTGTCTTGAAATCTATCAGTTCTAAATGGGAAAACAGGTGTTTAGCAGATGCTAATATTTAAAATGACTCCCAGCAGTCTTAACAAACAGTCTCCTTGGAGGAATCTGAGGTTAAAAGTAATATGCCACATAACAATTTAACATCGAGTTTATTTACACAAACACATTTCCACGTTACACCTTGTCTAAACAAAATTCTCTGTGCAAACTGAAAGCAGAAGTCGGGTTGCATGATTCAGAGAATAAAAATAAAAAAGAAACATGATTTTTCTGATTAAAAAAAATCAGATTTGTGAGAAATGTGCAAAAAAAAGGTCCTTACTTGCAGGGCTGCACAGCTTTGTTAGCAATTAAATAATCAACATGACTAGATAAATAAAAAATTATAATATTAATAATAATTATTATTATTATTATTTCTTCGTAACATTGGCTGTTATTTATTATCATGAATATTATTATTATTATTATAATTATTAATGATTATTATTTCTAAATAAAAACATTAAAAGAAATATTACTGTTGTAATATATCACCGTAAAATAAAAACTTTGTATTTAATAATAAAAATAATGATCATTCATATTGTGGGGAAAAAATGCATCACTTGCAGGGCTGCACAATTTGGCCCAAAGTTTCACGATTAAATAATCAACGTGACTTAAAAAAAAAAAAAAAGTAAATAAATAAATAAATAATTATTATTATATAATATATATAATAATTTCTTCTTAACAATGATTATTATTATGATTATTAATATTAATGATTATTATTACTAAATAAAACAATTAAACAGAAATGTTGCTGTTATAATATATCACAGTAAAATAAAAACATTGCATTTAATAATAATAATAATAATAATAATAATAATTTCTCCTTAACAATGACCTATTTATTATTATGATTATTATCATTAATTATAATTACTAAATAAAAACATTCAACAAATAAATATTATATATATTTATTATTAAATATTATATAATATTATAAATATATGATTATTAATATTAATGATTATTATTACTAATTAAAACAAGTAAACAATTTTACTGTTGTAATACATCACCATAAAATAAAAACATTGTATTTATTAATAATAATAATAATAATTTTATTATACAGTAATCATATTTTTATTATACAGAATAACTAAAAATTACAATACTAATATTTCTGGTCGTCTTAATTTTCAAATATTAATCAAGTTTTTATTTGGCAGAAAACCTCAAACAACAGTTTAAAGTCAGTATGAAATGAAAATTCACCTTATGTTTCTTAATGCATGTTAGCTTTTGATAGTAGCGATATGATAACAGCATTAAGCAACATCACAATTTCGGTTTATTTCGGTTTTATTTTTAAAAAAAAAAATAGAAGTCCTCATGTGAATTGACACAATCAGATCTGTTGAGTCAGATTTTGGACCAATGACACAACAGTGGAGCCAACTAGTGTGACATCTATTACAAACAAGCAACCAACAAATGCCAATTTTTGTACTCAATTCACTTTAATACATATGAAGTACCTTGTTTTGCAGATTCAGAGATTTTCTCAAACTTCTGACAGCACACTTGCTGTGTGGTTTCTGCTTGGAGGACGTCCTTGTTTTTAGCTCGGGCTTTGTCCAGGGCTTTATTAGCATTCTCATAATCAACTAATGCTCTTCCTCGTCTGTACAAGAGGTCCTGTTGAAGAGATAATGCTGTTTACAAATAAGGAAAACACACATAATCTAAAAGCATTTTAAACTGGGTCAGGAAGCAACTATGAATAGCAAAAGATCAATCCTCTGCAACAAACAATCAATACTGTATTAAACGGAATCTTATGGTCCAAGAGTTCACTGTTCCGCTGTTTTGCTTTGGATAGTCAAGTCAGAATCTGTAGCTCAATTACACTGTATCCCACAGCTACAGCAACAAATCACTTGCTAATGTAGGAAAGCCGTGTAATGACCAGCTGCTGACCACACGTCTCTACCTTAGCGGCTTGCGACTCTCTGAGGTAGTACTTCAACAAGTCTGCAAGTTTCAAATCCTCATCGGCCGCCACGCGAGCTTCGATTTTCTGCACAGGAAAACAAGTGAGAGGAAGAGGTGAGTGACTTTACAACCACTAACTCTCTGATTCATCAAATTCTGTCTTGTCTTTTGACAAAAACTGCTGAGGTTAGACTCATAGCAAATGAACTTTTCTTCACCTCAGTGAGCAGTGGTGTGTTCACACTTGGCATCTTTTTTTTTTAACTGTCAGCGTCTGTTTTACATTATAACCCAATGGAGTAAACCGTGTTTTCAAAAAAGTCTGAGTGCTTTTTTTAAATGCCACCGTCTTTTCAAGTTGAAAAAAGTTCATCTTTTCTGAAAAGAACACCCTACGTCAAGCCTTTTTTTGACAGCTGACCAATGACAAACGAGTAGCGAAACGTGTCCATAACAGCAACAAAAGACACCCTCAGCTGCAGCGCTGGCAGATTTTTTTTTTTTAACTAAAAAGTGCCCTTGTCAACTTTTTCTTGCCCAAAAAGACGCCAAGTGTGAAGACGCCCTAAGGCAGTCACTAAATATTTGAAGTTTAAAGTAAAAGACAAAATTTTTACATAAATGTTATTACGAACAATAAAGTGAAAAGACTGAGCGCAATGTTACAAATGTACTTTTATTTAATCAGTGACCTAGTAAAACTAAAACTAAAAGCATTATATTCTTTTTTTGTAACTGCAGTTCAATAATGTAAATAATATATGTCAGCTTTATTTCAAAATAACTTTTAATAACTTTAACTTTTTTCTAATGGTTTCAGTTTTAGTGAACAACACTGTAGTTAACTAATGTTAATAAAACATTTCAGTTTTATTTCAGTATTGATTACTAAAACTAAAACCATTACAAATCTTTTTTTTTTGTAATTGAAAAATCTGAAATAAATAATACATGAAAAACAAAAACAAATGTGAAAAGTTTCTAACTGAAATAATATAACTAAAACCATTTTGTAATTGCAATTAACTACTGTTAATAAAATATTTCCGCTTTATTTCAGTGTTGTTAACTAAAACCATTAAAAAAATATTTTATTGTGCTTAACTAATGTTAATTAATTATTTAATTTTATTTCTATTACAAAAAAAGCAATTTTTTAGTTTACAAAAAAAAGTTAATAAACCACTTCGTGGTTAACTTATGTTAATAGAATATTTCATCTTTATTCTAGTGTAGTATAACAAAACTAAAACCATTAAACTGTACTTATTGTTAATAAAATATTTAATTTTATTTAAATTAAAAAAAAAAAAAAAAAAAAAAACTTCAGCTTTTTCAATTACAAAAAAAATAGATTTTTAATGGTTTTAGTTAACACTGTAGTTAACTAATATTATTTTTTTCAGCTTTATTTGTTTTCTTAATTATTTACTTCTAAAATAAACGTTACGCTTTAGCTTTATTTCTATTACAATTTTTTTTTTTTTTTGTAATTGCACTTAATGTTAATCAAATATTTCAGCCTTTTCAGTTTTTTTTACTTCTTTTTTATTTTTATTTACTTCTTCATAAATAAACGTTACACTTACAAAAAACTAAAACCACTGTGGTTAACTGATAATAAAAAATAATAAATAATAAAATATTTCAGCTTTATTTTAGTGTTGTTTACTAAAACTAAAACCATAAAAAAATTATGTTTGTTATAAATGAAATTAAGCTTAGGAAGAAATAAAATTTGAACATGTTGCTTTGGCATCTAAGTGAAATAAATAGGTTTAGGATGAAGTACTAAAATTAGTAAAACTAAAACTGAAAATGTAAACAAGAAAAAAAAATGTAAAGCTACAATGTAAAAAAATACAAAAATGAAATAAAAATAAATATATAAAAATCTAAATATAGCATATAAAAATTTACAAGAAACAACACTGATCACTGTAGTTAACATGACTTAATAAAAACTAATACATTTTTAATAAGAAAGCTATTAGTTTGTGAAACTCACTAAAAATTAATACAATAAATTGTTGTATTTTTAACTAAGATTAAGAAAAAATAATTAAAGCTGTAAATATTTTGCTCATTGTTAGTTAAACAATATATTTTATTGTAAAATGTTACTAATACTGTTATTGTTATTTTATGCCATATATATATATATATAACAGGTTTAAATCACAGCATAAACTTTGTCCACTATATAGTACATTAAAATTGTTATAAAACTGAAAACACTTACCCGTGTTTTCTCAAAAAGCTCTGATACTTTCAGGAAAAATCTGTTTAGGAGGGAACAAAACAGAAAGCAAATCAACAATTTGACTCAGTGAAAAGACTAAAGGGCCATTCACAAAGAATGCGTTTTGCTTTGAAAAACGTGACAAGCAGGTTATAAAATGGGAAAAAACTCAAGCCCTCAAGATGTGTTTTTTAAAACTCGAGTGCTGTTTTTAGAACAGCGCATCATCTGCAAGTCGTTGTGTGATTAGCACATATTTGCAAAGATAAACAATGGAAAAGTAGCAGACACATTCATTGTGAACAGCCCCTAAAACATTCCCATTTGAATGTGGGAAATGATTGTCGTACTTGCACAGATCTGTGGAGTCTTGGGTTCCTAAGGTGTACAGCGTGGAGGCGATTCTGTTGATATCATCCGACGCACCTGAAACACACGTCCTGTTAAGATCTCTAGACGAAGCAACGCTGTGAATGCTTCACACATTCATTGAGTCAGTGGTGCAGCACTTAACACTGTTTCACAGCTTTCTGCTTTTCCAGATCATGTTTCAGTGTTGTGCCAATAAGACTCACAGCAAACACGGAAAAGACAAAACATTTGGCTTGGAATTGGAAAGACACTTGATGCAAGAAATGAAGTCATCTCCATTAAAGGATTAGTTCACTTTCAGAACAAAAATTTACAGATAATGTACTCACCCCCTTGTCATCCTTCTTCAGTCGTAAAAAATTGTTTTTTGAGGAAAACATTTTAGGATTTCTCTCCATATAATAGACTTCTATGGTGCCCCCAAGTTTGAACTTCCAAAATGCAGTTTAAATCCAGCTTCAAAGACCTCTAAACAATCCCAGATGAATAAGGGTCTTATTTAGCGAAACAATCGGTTATTTTCAAAACAAATTGACAATTTATATACTTTTTTAACCTCAAATGCTCCTCTTGTCTCGTCTCTGTGATGTGCATGTGTAGTCTGTGTGATCCAGGTCAATACAGTTAGGGTATGTCCAAAAACTCCTATCTCGTTTTCATCTTCAACTTCAAAATAGCCCTACAACTAGAGCTGCAGCGATTCATCGACGTCATCGATTACGTCGATTGTGCGAGCCTGCAGGTATCCCTACTAAAGAACTACTTTAACACAAAACAAGACCCTAGAGCAAAAAGTGAAGACTAGTATGGCAACATCACTTAATGGAGTTGCGTTCATATAGCATTTTATTATTATATGCCGTCAGAACCGCATATAACGTTATATAGCCAAACTGACGACTTTCCATTGTCAGGATTCAAAACCGCATTCTCGCAAAGCTGCTGGATGAACGGAACAGCGCGGAACATCGAGTTGACTATATAATCATGACGGGTTTAATTCACCCACAGAGATGGAGGAGGAGAAATGATTCGCGTTCATCTTAAGATGCCCTGAAGCTGCCGTCAGTGCTGTGGGCGAGATCGCGCGAGCTCTGATATGCGCGCTCGTCTGCGCTTGGTAACAAAGTACTTATATTCATTGTTAGTTATTTAACTGTGTGATGGATTGGAAAAGCCTCGACTGGACTCAATTAATTAAAAAATGGGCTGTCAACTGTGATAAAACTTCCCAGTGTTATGACGCCATTTTTTGATTCTGCCGCTCTAGTTTCCTGAATGCAGTTGTGACTTCAGCTGTTCATTAGAGCCAGGTCTCATGAAAATGCTGATAGTACGCCAAATAAAAACAAAAATTACCTAATCCTACCCATCGCGTAGCATAAACGCCAAAGTTACAGATATGCATTCAAGCATATGTTTTAATTTGCTGAATAAAAAAAAATAAATAAAAGTCTCTCACCTGTGAGCAACTGCTGTCAGTCCCAAACAATAACTGTGAATGCAGCCATGATGTGCATTTCTATTGATTGTATTGTATCATGTTTCTTTCTTTCTTATTATTATTTATGTCTTGCTTCATTGCTTTCTTTTTCCTTCCTTCTTTGTTATTAATTATTCATTGTTATTATTATTTCTTTTTCTCTCTTGGTATTATTTTTCTTTATTGTATTATTTTTTCTTTGTTGTTGTTATTTTTTTTTTGTGAAGTATTAATTATGAAAAAACGTTTGAATAAAATATTAAAAGATTAACAGCAGAAGTTACTGTTATTTTTTTGATAGTTTAACTGAAGAATTTTTCAACTGACAAGTTGTTTATCAATTAATTGATAAATATTGATAAATAATTGATAAATAATCAATAGATTAGTCGACTAATCAAAAAAAAAGTTGTTAGATTAGTCAACAATAAAAATAATCGTTAGCTGGAGCTCTACCTACAATGCTGTTTTACCTTTTGTCAACTGTCAATTTGTTTTGAAAATAACCCATTGTTTTGTTATATAAGACCCTTCTTCATCGGCTGGGATTGTTCAGAGCCCTTTGAAGCTGCATTATGGAAGTTTAAACTTGGGGGCACCATACATATCCATTATATAGAGAGAAATCCTGAAATGTTTTGCTCAAAAAACAATTTCTTTACGACTGAAGAAAGAAAGACATGAACATTTTGGATGACAAGGGGGTGAGTACATTATCTGTACATTTTTGTTCTGAAAGTGAATTAAACCTTTAACGGAAAGTGCTGCATTAAAATCTCAAACATTATTCAGATCATTTTACACAATACATTGCATGTCATCAGCTACTTTTCCTCAGGGAAAAACAACTGAGTTTCAAAAAATGTGAAGAGTCACCTGACTTTCACTGGCTTCCTGACAAATGACACATTTTCTTACTAAGCATTACTATGAATTTCCTGTTATTACTACTAACAAAGAAAACCAACCTTTCCAGTGTCCAGTTTTGCAGGCAAATTAATAATGAACACAAACAGAAACAAACCTTGCAAAATGAGGAAATGTCCTCATCCACACAGGCTGAAACATGACATGGGCGTATTTATAGTTTATAGCTTTGACGTTGAATAAAGTTATATTAAATTAACCTTGCAAGAGCTCAACAGCACAATGCTTAAACAGTATTGTCTTTGTTTTGGGAGTATATCTGAAATGCTTTTAGCAGAGGTACTGGTTGTGTCATTTGCCTTTTATAACACATACTTCCTGTGACTGGAGAACTTTAACCTTGCCTTATCCTTGAGGCCACATGGTCATGTGAGCCACAAGCATTTATAAATGTGTGATGGATTCACCCGTAAAACATTAGAGAACTTACTTTTGTGAGACCTGATCATTCGATCAGATTTGGCAGACGCGTCTTTGACACGGTTGTGGTACTCTAAAAGGAATGTCTTCTCATGTTCAAAGAAATCATCAACGTCCTGTGATAAAAAATAAAATGCAAAAAATATGAACGAAGAAATAACATGATTTTGAGATGAATCATGATGAAATGGACAAGTTTTCTGACAGTTTTATTTAAATGTAAACTGCCGTTTGTTTTTGTTTAAAGAAATTAATATGTTTATTTAGTAATGATCGAAAGTGATAGTAAGAACATTTATAATGTTACAAATGATTTCTATTTCAAGTTTGTCCTGTTCCTTTGGACTCATTATGTATCAAAGAATCAGGAAGCATGCTTCTTGAGCAGCAAATCAGCATATTAGACTGATTTCTGAAAGATCATGTGACACTGAAGACTGAAGTATTGGTTGCTGAAAATTCTGCTTTGCATGACATTAATAAATTAGATTATAAAAAAATATTTAAAAAGAAAATAATTTTACACTGTAAATTATATATACTATTACATTTATAATGGATTTATATATTTATTCTATTATTCTGATACAAGTTTTTGAACAGTAAGATTTTGGATATTTTTTAAAGAAGCCTTCTCTGCTCACCAAGCCTGCATTTATTAGATCCAAAGTACAACAATAAAAAAATAAATAAATTATATATATATATATATATATATAAAATAAAATAACTGTTTTCTATTTGAATACATTTTAAAATGCTGCTTAAAAACATTTATTATTATTATTAGTATTATGTTGAAAACAGCTGAGTAGATTTTTTTCATGTTTCTTTGATGAATAGAAAATTCATATAAACAGTATTTATCTGAAACAGAAATCATCATAAATGTCTCTATCATCACTTTTGATCAGCTTAAAGCATCCTTGTTAAATAATAGTATTAATTTCTATAATTTCTTTTTCTCAAAAAAAAAAAAATAAAAAAAAATCATCAAAGAATCCTGAAAAAAAAAAAAATGTACTCAACTGTTTTAAATATTGACAGTAATAATAATAAAAATGTTTTTGAACAGCAAACCAGTATGTTAGTATGATTTCTGAAGGATCATATGACACTGAAGACTGAAGTAATTTAGCTTTGATCAAAATGCAACCCCAAACAATGTATTTTTGACTATATTTTAGTCTTGGCCATTGTGCATTCGACTACTAGTAAAGCATTCACCAGGGAGTCATAAACCATAATTTAACGCACAGCTAAACTCAAAGAAGCTCAAGCCAAAGTAAATAATTTCTCAGAAAGGTGGCTGTCGTCGTGGCCTCTCTCTCCACCCCCTAATTTCTAAAGCAGAGTCACATAAAACAGTCACGTGACCTGAGAAGGCGGCCATAGACTGAACTAACCTTCACTCCAGCCACAAGAACCCCATCTGCAGACTTCACCACGTTCTTGAAGAAATCCTCAAGCTTCTCCTTCTTGTTTTTCCCTCGTACACTCAGCTGTAATTACAAATGAAAATCCAAGGATAAATGAACAATAATTGCTCAGAAATATTTTTAATGCCTACTGAGAATAACACTTGCATTTCTATATTTGTTTTGGATTTTATAATTAAATATTCATCTGGTTTGCTTTGCACAATCTCATCTGCTGTTTGCACTGATGTCAGACTTAATCATTTCTTATGAATAATCTGATCTTTTGGTTCATGTCCAAGTTTCAAATACAAAGAGAAAAATAGTTAAAAGAGCTTTTAAGCAACATTTACTATTTTTAATTAATTGGGGGAAAAAATAACAATTAAATTCATTATCAAACACTTATTTCATTATAATCAATTCATTTTCTTAAAAAAAAAACAATGGTTTCAATATAGTACATAATAACACTTAAAAACAATATTGTATTTTTACTAGGGCTGAGCGATATTCAAGAAAAATGTGATACAATAATGCTTAAAGTGCCACATGACTAGGCTAAACAGTTTTGCTGTTTACTTTAGAATTAGTTTAATGAATTTCTACAACAAATTCCTTGTGTTTGCACGCACTTGGCGAATAAAGCTCATTCTGATTCTAACAAAATAGCATGTTTCATTTTTTGTGAGAAGAAAGCACCACTACAACAACTTCTGAAAGCTGAACATTAATAAAAATACAGTAATGCAATCATTTTAACATCAGATTAGGAAATGTATAATGAAAAGGAAAAATAAAACATTGCTTAGTCTTCACTCTATGAATTCAATTTGCACTGATTCTAATTTAAGCTACAAAAGTTATTTAGGCAAGAGCAGTGAGTGTCATGGCTCTAAATATTGCAAGTTGTAGCAATATGCATATTGTGATATGTACATTTCCGATATTTTGCACAGCCCTGATTTACACATTTCCAAACATTTTAGAACAATGTCAGAGTTAAAAAATGGCACACTTACATCTTGGTTGTACTCTAAGAAAACATGAAAGTTCAAGTCTTTGCGCAGGACGGGATGGGCAGCAACACGGCACAGAAAGACCTCGTGCATTGCCACAGTCTTTTTGAAGATGGCCAGATATTCACTGCAACACATTTTCATATTATTAATAATGAAATCTTGCAACTAGCAATGCACTAACAATCATATACGAAGACGACCAACTCACGCCTCCAGTTCCTGTTTCATCTTAGTGAACTCCTCCTTGGTCATAGATCCTTCACCTTCACCCAGCTTCTGAAGTTTCTCCCGAGATGCATCGAAATCCGGTCTCGGAGGAGCAGGAGGAATCTACACAGAAAGTCTTTATGTTAGCTATTCAAAACTACTTCGGTTTGCCTTCAGACGGTGCTGGTAATGAAACTCTGGGATTCGTAATATCATCATTTACTGAATGAAAAAAGCAATCGCTCACACTGCTGTGCCTAATGCAAAGTGCTATAAATAATTCAGGCCTGCTTTGATGATATTGTAAATGGCAGTCAGTGCCGGGACTCTTTCTTTGTTGAGTATTAATCTGAGCATCCCAGATGATGAAACAATATTAAACAGAGAGAAAAAGACGTCTTTGATACTTAAAATAATGCAGAAAATAAGACAATAAAAAAAGGACGGCAGGCCAAAAATACGGTAATATTGTGAAATATTTTTACAATTTAAAATCGCAGGTTTCTATTTGAATATATTTAAAAATGTAATTTATTTCTGTGAAGCAAAGCTGAATTTTCAGCAGCATTATTTCAGTCAGTATTCTATGGAAGCCAGTTTCCGCCACTGAATAAAGATAAAAAAGGTAATTGCGACTTTTAAATCTCACAATTCTGACTTTTTTTCTCACTATTGCGAGTTTACATCTCGCAATTCTCACTTCTTTTCTTGTAATTGCGAGTTTACATCTTGCCATTCTGACTTTTTTCTCAGAACTGTGAGATATAAATGCGCAATTGTGAGTAATAAAGTCCTGTTCTGAGGAGAAAAAAAAAGACTGATATGTTCACAGAATTGCGAGTTTACATCTCACAATTCCTACTTAATAAATCGCATTTGTGAGTTTATATCACAGAATTCTGACTTTTTTCCTCGCAATTTCAAGTTTATACCTTTTTTTATATTTTATATCAGTGGCGGAAACAGGCTTTCATAGTATTCTATTAAGCTTTCGTATTATTAATGTAGAAAACAGTTGTGCTTTTAAATATTTTTGTAGAATCCATTTTGTAGATACATTTTTTTCAAGAACAGGAAGTTTAAAAGAACAGCAATAAATAAAACTTTTGTAACATTATAAATGTCTTTACTGTCACTTTTGATCAGTTTGAAGTGTCCTTGTTGAATAAAAGCATTAATTTCTTACAAATAAAAAACAAAATCTTACAGACCACATATCCACATATATGCATATCACACATCGATTTTGTCAGTTAACACTTCTAGTTTAATAATAGTTTCAACCAATATATCCACAATGGAAACTGCACCAAAGATCATTTCCTTTTTTTCATGCACCTGAACTACAACAAAATGACACTCGTCATGTGACAACAGACCCTGCTATGTACACCAGGCCTATAAAAGGACATTAAGCAATGATTTCAGCCTTGGCAAACGCGACTGGAACGTCTACTCTTAAACACATAATGAAGTAGTGTTTAAAACGAGAATATGAGCCATAGAGTTCAAACAAGCATCCAGTGTAAAGCAAATTAAAGAATTACATTACTAGCATAACTGCAAACAACTGACTTGTGATTGCAATTAACAGGCCAGCTGGTACATCACTAATCAAGCTTAACATACTATTATATGCAAAACACTTAAGGGTACTTACAATGTAACCTGCATATTCTTCATTTTCCACAAACGAGTCGTGGAGCCAGATAAATTCTTCATGCTGTCTGACCACTGAAAATTCATTCTGCTTGAAATTAGGTAGAGTGCTCTGTGGGAAAAAAAAAAAAAAAAACATAAATCATCACTTAATGTATGAATGCAGTAAACAACATGTGCATAAAGTAGATTTTGGGGGCAGGGCCGGAATCACAAACACACAATCCTGCGAGTTTTATTCATTGGTAGTGTGTACCTTTGTGTGGACGGTGAACTTGACCTTGTCTCTCTCGCTCAGAGCGTCTGAAATGTCCACTTGTAGTGTAGCGTCTGTTTGAAGATCCACATTCACTGCTCTTGGCTATTAAAATAAATATATAAATACAGTGTCATTTAATAGCATCAACAGCTCAAACAGTGAGGATCACAGGAGATCATACTGCATTCCTTTTTGAATATTACACAAAAATCATGACGTTTTATCTAACTGCAAAACATTTATAATGCATATTGTTGAATTTAAGTAGAAGGCATCAAGCATTGACCGCAGCACCATATTAAATCTAAAACATTTTTAAACATTTTCTCAGAAAACTGAATATTTGTACTTTTTAAAAAATAATTTGTCAGAGTTAGCAACGATGAACAAATTGCACCTAAAATATGTATATATGCATTTAACCTAAAATCCTAATAATCCTAATAATACATTTTAAATTTCATATGAAACAGCATCATAACTTTGACAGTAAAATTATTATAATAGTGTAATATGATATAATGTTATATAATTAATTAATTCTATTTAAAAAAAAAAAGATTTCAATATTTAATAAGAGTTTTGCATCAACAAAATCTATAGTAAGTGTTATATTTTGGCAGAAACAATAATTAAGTAATTCCAACCCACAGTGTTTCTATATGGCCATATTTCTTACAAAAACTGACAATATACACTACCAGTCAAAAGTTTTTGAACTGTAAGATTTTTAATGTTTTTTTCTTTAAAGAAGTCTCTTCTGCTCACCAAGCTAGCATTTATTTGATCCAAAGTACAGCAAAAACTTCACTGAAATAATTTTACTACTTAAAGTAACTGTTTTCTATTTGAAAATATTTTAAAATGTACTTTATTCCTGTGATTTCAAAACTAAATTTTTAGCATCATTACTCGAGTCATATGATCCTTCAGAAATCATTGTAATATTTTGATTGGCTGCTCAAAAAACATTTACAATTATTATTATTATGTTGAAAACAGCGGAGTAGGTATTTTTCAGGTTTCTTCGATGAGCAGAAAGTTCAGAAGAACAGCATTTGTCTGGAATATAAATCTTTCGTAACATTATAAATGTCTTTATCATCCCTTTTGATCAATTTAAAGCATCCTATAGTTGGTTAATCACAATTAATCGTTTGACAGCCCTACAATATGCCATGAAAGTAACAGGGTATTCTTAAAATACCTTTTAGTACCATGTACAGCAGCATTAAAGTACCATGGTACTGCTACAGTACAGTATTTTTGAAAGATATATCTGTAAATAAAATAATTACATTGCAGAACAACATTGTATCAATATAGAGCAACATTGTTTCATTTGATGTTACATTAGAAAGTAACATTGTATCAACTTGTCAATCTTACAGATAAGCATTAGCTACATAATTATGTAAAGTAACAGGTTTTTTGCACTAGAGAATTTGCACAAATGCAAACATATAAACCTGCAGCTCGATGACAGAGACCAACTGCTGCCTGACAGATACACTGTTCGCTTATTCTTTAACTTTAACAGGGTTATCTAACCAGCTAGATGAGTTTATAGTTAATGGCATAATGTGGTTTGTGGGTTCTTGCCCTAGTTTCTGGCATTGTCTTCAGACTCGAGAGTGTAAGGCGAATCATTGTGTATACATTGTGTGTGTGTGTGTGTGTGTGTGTGTGTGTGTGTGTGTGTGTGTGTGTGTGTGTGAGGTTTGTCAGGAGGAAGTGAACGGACGGACTCAAATAGGACACACACACTGGGCCACAGTGACACCAGCAGTAATACACACGTCCTCTGACTACAAACACACACAACAAACATGCACAGCACACAGCGGGAGGACAGAGAGAGAACAGAAATGAGGAAAGAAAAAAACTTACTCCTCTGTCCTCTTCCGAGAGGAAATCGGGACCATCGTCCAGCCCTTCTTGCTGTGGAGAGACACACAGAAAGATCAGAACGAACGATCGGAACGTAAACACGACAGATGCTCGCTATTACTCGATGCATCGGAGGATTGTAGGTGTAAATAATAAGGGTGGAGGGAGTAAGAGAGAAAAGCACCCACCATCATGGCTGCTGCGGGTGGAGTATGAATGTGGCGGAGTGCGTGTGACGTCACTGGGGCAGGAGAGCTGAGAGGTGGAGCCTTCAAGTGTTCAAGTACAAACCGACAAAAGGTTTTCTAACAGATTGTTTTAGATTTTACATTTACATTTTATTTATTTATGGTTTGTTTGTTTGTTTGTTTGTTTGTTTGCCTTTGCTCTTAATTCTTAATTTTTTTTTCTTAATTTTCTTGTTATCTTGTCCGAGTACGTTATGTAGATTTGTATTTGCATATACATATAGGCTAAATATATTCCTTGTAAATCAGTTTCTAAACATTGTTTTTTTTACTATATTAATAAATGAACGTTTGTTATTGTTTTATTATTATTATTATTTATATCTGTATATTAGATTAGATTAGATTAGATTATACTACACATACATGCCTTTCTATATGAATAAAATAAATAACGTTTATATTATTATTATTACTATTATTATACATTAATTTTAATATTATATTATTTTTTTCTTGTTATCTTATTATAATTTTTACTATATGAATAAAATAAATGATGTTTAATTATTAATGATATTATTATATATTATATTATATTATATTATATTATATTACAGGTTTGGCTTTACTTGTTTATTTTTCTAGTTATATTATTATTCCGATATTTTATATATACTTGTAATATACAAAAAAATATACATAAAAATTGTATATGATATATTATATATTCCTTTTAATATTATATGATGTACTTCTTATACTATGCTATACTATACTATACTATACTATACCTACTATATTAATAAAAGAAATGACTTTTTATTATGATAATTTATTATTATTATTTTTTATATTATATTATAGGTTTGTCTTATTAGATTAGATTAGATTAGATTAGATTAGATTAGATTCGATTATTATAGGTTTGACTTTACTCTTATTTTTATTTATATTTTTAATAAGATATTTTATGTATATTTGTCTCTACACATACATGCCTTTTCTATATGAATAAAATAAATAACGTTTATATTATTATTACTATTATTATATATTAATTTTAATATTATATTATTTTTTTCTTGTTATCTTATCTTATAGTTTTTACTATATGAATAAAATAAATGATGTTTAATTATTAATTATTAATTATATTATATTATATTATATTATATTATATTATATTATATTATATTATATTATATTATATTATATTATATTACAGGTTTGGCTTTACTTGTTTATTTTTCTAGTTATATTATTATTCCGATATTTTATATATACTTGTAATATACAAAAAAATATACATAAAAATTGTATATGATATATTATATATTCCTTTTAATATTATATGATGTTTTTTCTTATACTATAATACTTCTTATACTATGCTATACTATACTATACTATACCTACTATATTAATAAAAGAAATGACTTTTTATTATGATAATTTATTATTATTATTTTTTATATTATATTATAGGTTTGTCTTATTATATTATATTATATTATATTATATTATATTATATTATAGGTTTGACTTTACTCGTTTATTTTTCTAGTTATTTTATTATTCCAATATTTTATGTATATTTGTCTCTACACATACCTGTTTTTACTATATGAATAAAATAAATAACGTTTTTATTATTATTATTACTATTATTGTATATTAATTTTAATATATTATATTATGTTTTTTTTCTTGATATATTTTTATCGGTTTTACTATATGAATAAAATAAATAACGTTTAATTATGATTATTTATTTATTATTCGATTGCAGTTTCTATATTATATTATTTTATATTATAGGTTTGGCTTTACTCTTTTGTTTATTTATTTTATTTTATTTTATTCTATTTTATATTATATTATATAAGTTTTGCTTTACGCTTTTATTTTTCTTGTTATTTTATTATTCCAATATTTTATGTATATTTGTCTCCACACATACATGTCAGCAAAACATTTTTGTTTTTACTATATGAATAAAATAAATAACGTTTAGATTATTATCATCATTATTATTACTACTACTATTATTATATATTCATTTTAAATATTATATTATTATATATTTGGCTTTATTCTTTTAGGTTTCTTGTTAATTGTCTTATTATTCAGATATGTTATGCATATTTGTATCTACATATATATGTAGACTATACATATTCCTTACAATGTGAATAATTAAAATATAATTATTACAATGTGAATAATTAAGTGAATAATTATTATTGCTATTCTTCTTATTATTATTATTGTATATTAGTGCACATAAAGCAAGTTATAAATAGCTTATATAACAAACGTCATGACAGTCTTATAAGTATAATATTCACTAACAAAGTCTGTACAGAATAGAGGTCACTGCAATAACTCACCGACGTGTTTATATGATTGTGATTTGATGTGATTACTCACCACTAGAGGGTGACAAACTCACTTTATTCATGGAGAAAACAACTGCTTATCTTTACCGGCGGGTGGAGTGTGATGCTGTTATTACTCAAGCAACCCACTAATGAACTGTTTCAAGCCAGATAAGTTAAAAGAATCCAGCAGTGTTGGGTAATTACTTTTATGACTAGAATCTAGATAACAAAATAATAGCCTAATCTATGCTGAACCACACTGCAGCTCACTGTTTTGGCCCGTCACTATCATAAAGCAGTACATCAGTACTCTAAATTCCTGCCAGTATAAGGTTAAATGGCATAATAAAATCAAATAATCTTGTATTAATTGCAACCTTATGCTTATTTTGTTGTGTCTGGCCATATACAGTACATAATCGTTTTTATTTTTTGAACCTGTTTTGCTGCTGCATAGGCCTACTGTACACTGGTGCTGCATAATATTTGTGTCAAAACATATGTACAAGTGTGTATACATTTTGAAACAACAAAACTGGAGTTTAGGACATCAAAACATTGAGAAACGATATACAGGCATCAACATTACAGACGTGAGCATTCATAATAACATATTGAGTAACTTTGTCCTCAAGTGAAATCTTGTGACCCTGCAAAACACATTCATATGCTTTCAACAGGTCACGTTGCATTGCAATAGACATAGCAAATCCACTGCAAAACAACTGATCAAACTGTTTAGTTAACTAAAATGCCTATAAAATGAATTTATACTGTTATTCCTATATGCAACAAATCCAAATGTTTTGAAAATGAAAGTCAATATCTTTTTTGATTGGAATGTAGTAACTACATTCTAAGTAACTCAAGATTGCACCTCCCCTCTCTTCACTTTCCTTCATCCTTTAGTTCACCTAAAAATGAAAATTTGCTTAAAGGAGGGTCCAATGCTGTTTCATGCATGTTGAGTTATTTCCACTGTTAAAGAGTTGGATTCTCATGCTAAACATGGCCAGTTTCAAAAAACGATTTGGACTTATAACAGAGTATTTCTGTGCCAAATACACACTTCCGGGTTTCTTACAAATTCAGTGTTGCCAACTCTTTTCAGTGGAAAGTAGCTAAACCCTGCTTAAAAACTCGCCAGATGACGTCATGCGCCAATTAGCATATTCATGACGTCCGTGTGTGGTATTGTCTTGCCTCACTGTGCTCACAAATTCTCAATAAAACGGTTTTCATTGATATATTTCTTAGATATATTAACATATTTTACTGTTTCTGTTCTCAGACATTGGGGTAAATATGAAATAGTGACTCAAACGCGGCCCATTAAGACTACATAACCAGCCCTCAAAGATATTAATCTACACTAAAATTCTGATTCATAATCATGACATTGTCTAATGAAATCGAATACAATGGCAAATACAATTAATTAAGACAATGGCAGTGCTGTGATTTCGGCTATACTTGCCTGTAAAATAGAGTTAAGGCAACAAAATATATATGTTTTTATCTGAAAGTGCTGCTCCTTGTGGGAAAGCACGAAATCGCGGCAGTACAAAACGAAATAGTTTGTCCAAGAAGTCGCTGGGAGCTTTTTTGGAAAAAAAAGTCGCTAAGGGGGTCTGAAAAGTCACTAAATCTAGCGACAAAGTCACTAAGTTGGCAACACTGTACAAATTTCGTAAAATTCTTTTCCATCTTGGCTCTGTATGACATCATGAAGGGAGGAACTCCTTTTATGGGCATTTCTCACGGAAGAGCGCCCCGCACACATCCACCAAAGGGAGAGAAAGACCACACCCATCAGGGTGCTTCATTCGGCTGCACTGCTTCACAGGATTAACTCAGGAAGAATGTCTCTAAAGAAGTGCGGTTTTGGTTGTTAGGCAAAGATTACTTTGCTCAGCTTCCAGAAGAACCCAGCGTTATGTGAACAGTGGGTGCAGTTTGTTTTTCCGGGGCAGCAACAGAGTTTTGCAAGTGTGTTTGTTGACGAACGCTTTATAAACAAGGCCCAGTCGACACTGGATTTGCATATTGTTTGATACTGAAAGATGGAGCGGTCCCAGATATAAAAGATCCCGGTCATGATTCAGAACTACAGATGGTAAGTGAAACTGCATCAAATGTCTGTGTTTTATTGGCAATCGGAGCAGAAGTGCTCGTCAAACTTACCTCCGCCCACGGCGCATCCAGGCTTTTTTTTAGAGAGAATCATAAAGCTGTATCTTTCTTTTATAAATATGATAAAACTAAAGACTTTTTTGGAGATATGAAGGATGCAGTACTGCTCTATAGGTACTCATGATTAACATGAGATTGGGTGAAACTGTGTTTCTTATGCCCCCTTTAATATTTACTCACCCTCAGGCCATCCAAAATGTTGATAAGTTTGTTTCTTTATCTGAACAGATTTGAAGAAATGTGCATTACATCACTTATTCACCAATGGATCCTCTGCATTTAATGGGTGCCGTCAGAATAAGAGTCCAAACTGCTGATAAAATCATTACAGTCCACAATTAATCCACGTGATTCCAGTCAATCAATTAACATCTTGTGAAGTGAAAAGATAGGCTTATTTCTTTTTTTGCTTTAGCTTTAAACTGTCAATTTTGGGCAAAATAAGATTCAGTGGAAGAAGTCGATCCCCTTTTGTCCACTCACATCAAAATTCGCCCACATATTTGTTTACAACGGTTTTGGACTATATTCGCTTGCTTGATCTGTGCATATGTCTCTTCTGATTCAGGACGTCTATTTTTGCACTTTTAAAGTTCAAAAATGTCTTAATAATGGATTTGTTTCTTACAAATACACTGCTTTTTGCTTCCCAAAATGTTAATTGATGTTATTGTGATGTTTTTATCAGATGTTTGGACTCTCATTCTGAAGGCACCCATTCACTACAGAGGATCTATTGGTGAGCAAGTGATGTAATGCTACATTTCTTCAAATCTGTTCAGATGAAGAATCAAAGTTATATACATTGGTCCTGAAGTTGAGAAATTTTTCAGCAAATTTATTTTTTGGCTGAACTATTCTTTTAAACTTGCAGATCTTCATTTTAAATGAGAAGGAACGGCTTGGTGAAATGTTTTTAACAGCATGTCACACATTCTCACATGCTTTGCAGCAGCAAGCTATCAATACTCTGTGCGCAGTGCACACACCCTTTCACCACACAGAATCTACTGGAGAGCAAGGAGAGGTCATTTGTTTATTTTCAGCACACTTGTCCAGACACAGAGATTCAGGGCTTACATGAAAGGCACTTTGTTTTGT